>JAHBCN010000496.1:107500-180480 GCA_019359885.1 Listronotus oregonensis
ACTAGGTCTGATAATTAATTGACCTAATGGGAATAATTTTAGAGTTATATTTTTTCCCTTTTTGCATCCTAATCAGTAAGTTAATAGCCTTGTAATAGAAATATTATTTTTCAGTAATTACCTTTCCTATTACCCCAGATAAATCCACACCAGATACGCAAGTATACTTTTAAAAACGCGTGAATAAAGAAATTATAAAAAAACCCCATTCTTCGGCCAGCCATCCGAGTATATAGTCAGTGGTCTAGTTGATATTTTAAATTAACGGTTGCTGTGCGGCGATATCTATAGTGCGAGAGCTATATTCTTATTTTAACGTTTAATATTATTGCTGTTATAAGTTTACTTATATTGTGTAAAGATGCCTGATTATACATGCCTTTATTTACATTTTTCAACGAGAACAAGTACAAAAAATCATTATTTAAAAAAGTTGGGGATCCTGTAGGGTATATTTTTTATTATTAACATTTATAATTTTGTTTATAGTATAGTAAACTAAAAAATATACGCAATAATACATTTCATCTGAAATAAGAATTTTCCGTTCGCGCCTGTCGTATTTAGAGAGTTTTGGAGCACGGGAATTGGACGCGTAGTTAAGATACTTTAAATAGGAAAATAAATAAGTGTTTACTGATTCCACTTTATTTAAAAAAAATAAAATCATTAAAAGCACCAACTTAATTTAACGTACTTTCTAAAACGCCTGCGCGACGTGTTCCCTAATTCCCGGCGTTGATGCAGAAAAAAGCATATACAGTCAATTCGATTAGAGAACGGCGCGCAATATTTGAGTTTAGTTTTTTAAGAAATTTGGCGATGGTGTCACTAGCTTGACCGAAGTATGTAAACATAATGTATTTTTTATGTGATTTTTTACCGTAGGGAAAACCTAGATTATTGTTTTTTTATATAATTTCTTATTTAACATTTTTTCTATTAAGTTGTATTAATATGTATCCACTGATAATAACAATTTGATTAATAATATTGAGTTCTTACTGAAAGTAAGTTGGGTTAAGTGGGACTGTTGATAATCAATGTATCATACTGTGTATCATACTTGTAATTATACAGATATAAATTCTGGAACAGACAGTAGTGATATATCTGTTATATAAACCTTAGCAGGTAGAAATGTTTATTATTCTTAAATAATCTATCGTGTTAGCGAAACATGTCGAAATTTTAATTTTAATTTGTTTAAATATAGTGGAATCAGTAAACAATTGTGGAATCTAGTAAACAATACTTAAATTCAAATGTATCAAACCGGCTGAACAAAATGCATATTAATAACCATCGGGGATGACCCTTGTTAATTAGCGATGGATTAAATTGTTAAAAAATTAAAAAAGGTTAAGAATGTTTAACAAAAAGTCAGATGTGAAAGGTTGCCTACTAAAATCATTAAATAACACTGACAATGACGTTTAGTTAAACATTTTAAACCGTTGTTAACTTTTTTAAAAATTGCTAAGTCCATTGCTAAATTTAACAACGCGGGTCATCATTTGGCCGTATATATATTTTTTTTAAATCAGGCTGTATAGATCTGTTATTAAAGGGAAAAAAATATGGATTTCTATTTATAAAAATAATTTGGTCTTGCCATCTTTATTTTTTCATTTTTCGGGTTCAAAAGGTAAAAAGGAAAGAATACTTCAACTTTGGTATGCTTTCTGTAGGTGGGTGACAGATGAATAAAACCCCGACTGAAAATAATCAAAATTGTTAGTTGATACATAAATTATTCTGGACGCTGTTTCTTTGTTGGGTTTCCATGTTGATAAAAAAACGAAAGAAAGGTATTAAAAAAACCAAATATTTCAAAATAACACATACAGCAAGTTCGTTTTGAAAATATTTTTGTTGGTGCGGGTAGTGTTTTAAATCTATTAATAAATCTTAAATATCGAACAAAATTTTTGATTGCACACAACCCCTCCACGCCCAAGGTCAAAGAAAGTATAGCTTCAGCTCGATGAATCAATTCGGTGTGGATTTTTTCGCTATTACCATGAGAGTTGAATACAATTTTATGAAATCAAAGGGTTTTTCCTTTCAACTGGTTCGGATTTATTTTGAGGACGATTATAGTACTCAACCATTCTACGGTATCCACGGTAGTATGCACTAATAAAGCACCATCAATTAATTTTTTAAAAAAAAAATTTTGATAGTAAAGGTGGTAATGTTTGTCAGCAAATTTAAAAAAGTCCCCGGGAAACTTTCATACTGCCGCCTTTTTAACATCGTGAACGAACTTGCGTTGAGCTTCCCTTTTTTAAGAGGACATTTAAACTTACTACAAAAACATTTATAACACCCAAAGAATTTCTTTTGTTTTTAATACATTTAAATATTGTTTTACGTAAAAATGTGTCATTTTTCTCGACTAAATCAGGTGGAAAATAAAATACTATATTAGTTGTTAAGGTCAATAAGTGTTCCTTACTGGTTGAGGATGTGTTTGGGAAGCAAAACACAGCCGAAATCCCCAAAACAACCGAAATCAGTAAGAACTTACTGACGGTAATGCTAACGCTATATTTACACGCTTAAAATATTGAGTTAATGAGAAATATAAAAACAGACAAAAATATATTGATGGTTATATCAAACACCTTAATTAAATACTGATATGATATATGGAATTTCTATGACAACAAATTTATTATTTTTCATTACTATCACAATTGTCACAGATTTGTCAACTTAAGCTCGTTCAATTTAACTTTTTATGAGATCTAATGCAGCAAGAAAGTGACGATTCTGATCTGGAGACTGCTTGGAATGCAGAACGTTCTGCTATTATTCCCGTGAACTCCCGAAAATGTACGAGAAGATCATCCAGGAATTCATGAACTGGTGCAATAACAAACGCATCGAATATATATTATAAAGAAGGTATTGCTAGCCTATTTTGTCCAGAGAAATGAATCTCTAAAATCTCCAGGCAGTTTATGCATTAAATATTCAATTCTTAAAAGGAAAATATGTTGGAAAAAATTGATTTTCCAAAATTTAAAGACCGCAGGGGAAAAACAGGAAATGTTACAAAATATCAAAAATTGAGTTAGATTTGCCATTTAGTAGAGAAAAACCTATATTTTATTATAAAAACATCACCTGTTTTTCTACACATGGAACAGTCGCTTAGTAGCCACACTAAAATATGAAACACAGGAAAAAAACAAGAAATGTCCAGCGGCAAAATAATAAGAATAAGGAATATCGATGTAAATTATTGGTTATTATTTTACTAAATTTTAAAATCCGCAAATTCTGAAAGTATTCTGCTCCCAGGATGCTGAAAACTTTTAATGTAAGGTACCTTATACAGGGTGTTTCAAAAAACATGGACCATCGCTCGTGGGGTAATTCTTTACTAAAAATAATAAAAAAGTCCTATGCACATGGGTCCGAAACGCATGGTTTCGAAATACACGGAGTTAAAGTTTTAAATTTTTTTTTTAATTTTTCAATGACCTAAATACCACTCAACTGATTTTAATGAAAAATAGAATTTTAGTGTACGCACGCCATGGCATGCGTACGGGGTTGTAAAAATGTATTTAGAGAAAAAAATTTCGCCACTGACTTTGCCAATTTTGATGCACCAGATAAAGTTTTTTACATAAGCCCAAAAGTTACCTCTTGGTATTTTTTTGTTTGGGGTTTCCTAGCAGATATGGTTATTTTTATAAAAATGTGCAAAGTACCCATTCATCGGCGTAATGAAAAAGTAATGTAGCCCCAGATTATTCAAACTCTTGTTTTTGTACAATACACAATTGACTTAGATCATATTGACGCAGTATCAATTTTCCATCAATATTTTGGGGTGGTTATTGGAAATAACATATGGTCCTGTTGTTCTACCCAATCGTCTTGGGAAAAGGAATCATATTTAAATTTTAGTTAAGTTACTACCACTTTTTTGGTAAATAGTTCTTATACTTATAAAATACTACTTTTAAGTTTAAAATCAATATGGAACAAAGCAAACCCAATTCTACAACTATGATAGCTGAGCTCAAAAATTTGAGTTAGCATTTCCCGACTTAAAGACTTGCTGTTTTTTAGTATTTTTTGTGTATTGTTTTTATTAAAATGTACTTTGAAATAGAATGTTTATAAATGTGTAATGCAGATAACCATTTCATTTTAAAGTTAAAGAAGTTCCAAACTTTTAAATCGATATTTCTCGTAACTGATATTTTGTGACATTTCGGCGTTTTCCCCTGTGGTCTTCATTTGGAACTTTGATTGCTTTTCCGATCTGTAAGTAATTACTTACCGATCAGGAGTCGGTAAGTATTCACTTACCGATCAGTAATTTAAAAACATTACTTATACATGACATAATTTAACCATTAAAGTTGCAATATTACCTGAGCGTATAAAAAAGAATATATTTGCACCTTAGTGGCAAATTTAAGGTATTTAAAAATTCCAAAATTAAAAAAAAACTTCTTGTGGTTTATGCTGCCGCAAAACTAATCCCTTATTATGTTTTAGATTAAAAAACATATTTTACAAAACATATTTTCATGTAAATTAAACCTTTGACATTTTTATTTTTGCTGGACTTAAACAACGAAAATAATGGGCTTACAAAAACCTAGATTTCTGGGAATTAATCAACAAACTAATTTTGAGTGTCAAAAATAAGATGGGTAAAGGTGACCACAAACTAGCTTAAAATATGTGGTAAATGGTTTGATGTGTAATATTTGCTGTAAGCATATTGCATTATCCTACCTAAAGGTATGCAAAAAAAAAACGATAATTAATTTGTAACTTTTGCATAGTCAATATGTTTAAAAATTGTATTATCTTTACAAAGTCATCGGTATTTTACCTAAAGCAAATCGTTTTTCTTTTGGTGTCCTTTTTTTTGATTCAAAACTGATTAAAATGTATCTTTTTATTTTAACTACCTTACCATTATTTTCAAAAAAATATTTAGTGTTGTTGAGTACTTCTTTTTTTATTGTAGTAATAGATATTTAAGTTCCGGAAATAAACTTTTACAGTACGAGTGAGATGTTTACGGACGAGGCGACGAAGGATAAGCGTCCAGAATTTCGAAACAATACTGTGAAGTTTTTCGGACGAATAATGTAAAATATTTTATTTTATACTGTACTGTCAAAATTTATGTTTGGAAATAGTAACGTATTTTAAATCTGCTTTGTATATCTACAAAATAATAAATTCTCTGCTGTGAAAATGAATTTTAAGATTTTTGTTTACTGGTGGAAACATTGTCAGTACTGACATGAATTGTAAATGTAACGAAAAGAACTGTCCTATTTTTAGTCGAGGAACCGTAGCACAAAAATAGGCCTTATGAGGAATTTTTTGTGCAGTAAGATGGATTTGAATGCGGTTTTTTGCATTCGATTCGTATGAACTCTACAAACTTTGTGAATAAATTTAATTTATGGGAAATGAAAGACTGCATTTGTGCATTTGAAAAATGAATTTCCAAAATGCATTTTAAAGTTTGCAATTATAAAAATTATAACTAGGAAAATAATGATGAAAATAGGCCCGAATTTGTTACTCGGGAGTTTTTGAGGTCGTTGAACACAAATATAAAACTATCAAGGGCCTCCGAAGTACCTGGTGCGCGCCAAGGATGACGTAAAAGCCGTCTTCTGGAGTTTTACGACAATTTCTCCTAATATCATCCCAATTTTGTTACACGGGGGGTTTTAGAGGTCGCTGGACACGAAATGGACCTGACAAGAACCTGGGAATGGTGTAAACGTCGTCTTCTAAAGTTCTACGAAAAATCCTTCTAATATTAGCCCAATTCTCAAGAGGTTTTTGTTGTTGCTGAACTCGAATATGACATTGACAAGGGCCTGCGGAAACCTGGTGCGCGCTGGCCAGTGGTGTAAACGTCGTCTTCTGAAGTTTAAGGACAATTCCTCCTAATATTAGCCCAATTTTGTTACTTGGGGGTTATCGTGGTCGCTGAACACGAATATGATATTGACAAGGGCCTGGGGAGTACTTAATGCGCGCTAAGGATGGTCTAAGCGTCGGCTTTTGGAGTTGTGCGACAAATTCTACTAATATCGGTCCAATATTTCCTTGAGTAACAAAATTGGGCGAATATTGGGAGAAATTGTCGTAACACTCTAGAAGACGACGTTTACTCCATTCTTAGCGCGCACCATGTACTCCGCAGACCCTTGTCAATATCAGATTCGTGTTTAGTGACCACAAAAACTCCTTGAGTAACAAAATTGGGCTAATATAAGAAGAAATTGTCGTAAGACTCCAGAAGACGACGAATACGCCATCCTTAACGCGTACCAGGTACTCCGCAGGCCCTTGTCAATGTCATATTTGTGTTTAGTAACCACAAAAACCCCCTGAATAACAAAATTGGACTGATATTAAGAAGAACTGTCGTAAAACTCCAAAGAAGACGGCGTTTACACTATTCTTAGCGCACACCTGGTACTCCGTAGGCTCTCGTTATTGTCAGATTCGTATTCAGCGACCACAAAAACCCCCAAGTAAAAAAATTGGGTTGATATTAGAAGAAATTGTCGTAAAACTTCAGAAGACGACGTTCACACCATCCTTAGCGCGCACCAGGTAGTCCGTAGGCCTTTACCTAATATCATATTCGTGTACAGCAACCTCGAAAACCCTTGAGTAACAAATTTAGGCTCATTTTCAATATTATTTACCTAGTTTTTTTTTAATTGAAAACTTTTAAATGCATTTCGAAAATACCATTTTTCTATTGTACCAAGGCGGTTTTTCATTTTCTATTAATTAAATTTGTTCACAAAGTTTGTAGACGTTCGTACAAATCGAATGCAAAAAACCGCATTTAAATCCATCTTAGTGAAGAAAAAATCCTTAGGGCTTTTTTTTGTTTCCTCGACTATTTAATTTATGTCAAGGTGAAAAGTAAAGTCAGTTAAAAATTAGTGTTATTTTACAATTATTTTTGGTAAAATTAACGAAATGAATGAAAATAGTAATAGATATATAAATAATATAGGTTAGGGTATAAAGTATATTAGGTATATATGGCAGCAAGAGGATTTTATATAAAAAAATCCTTAAAAAAGTTTTACCGAACTACTCTGGTAATTTTTACCGGACTCAATAATGTAGACGTTCATTTTCCGGACTAAAATCAAGTATCAAAAAGTGCCTTTTACAGTACAGTATGAAATAAAATAAAAGTAAACGTATTTTTATTTCAATTTAATAAATATGTAAAAGAGGCAAAAATTATTTCATAACTTTTTCATTTTCAGTATACTAATGTTGAGAATCCTAAAATGCCATTTGATTTATAAAACGAAACGTGTCCTGTATGTATCAAAGTCAAATAAATCGAAGTACGCAATTTCCATGAGCCAAAATGCGATTCGGTGTTAAATTTTTCCTTTTTGATATTTCGTTTAAAAAGTGTGATGCAAGCCAAAGGCAATTTTTTCAGGTTAATGAAAAAAATTGAAAGGCTTCATGCGACATATTGACACGCTGATATTTAATCCGGTTTTTTTCTGGCTGGTGGCTGGCGGTGCTGGTTTTAAAAGCGTACATTTTTGAACTGACATGGCATATTTTAAATATGTGTTGGCTTAATTTAGATACAAGTTGCTTTTTAAGCTTAAAAACCAAGTGTATGTTTTTGTAATCTTAAGATATTTAAAAAAAATTTCAGGGAATCAATTGTACGGGATCTCTTTAATTCAAAACTCATCATTGGGATTTTGGAAACTTCAAGAAATACGGGGTTGGTTAAATGAAGGCAAAGTTGCGCAACTTAATGCTGATTAAAATACCACCTTAAAAGTTTTAAAATTTTGAATATTGCTGAAGACTTAAAAAAAAACGAATATTACTGATTTTATTTGTATTTATTATGACTTTATTTAAATAGATATACCAAAAATACATTCCTAGTGCTACTATTTCGCTTTTGAGCTGCCATCATCAACTTTGTTTTTTTTTTAAATAGCCTTGGATTTGTTATTACGGATTTTAGAAGCTTTGAAGGTCCCAAAACCAAGTATCTCACTTATTTGAAAAATTCATATTAATGCCAATTTCCATAAGAAATAATGTGCTAAAGAGCGACAGCCAATAGATTTTACTAGGAAGGCATTATAATTATTTTTCCGAATAAATGCGATACACCATTGGATTCGGGACCTTAAAGGCTTTTAAAATCTGAAATAAAAATCGCGATAATCCGTTTTTTTTTTCAAAAGTCTTCGGAAGTATTCAAAATTTTTAAACTTTAATGGTGGCATTTTGATCAGCATCAAATTGTGCAACTTTGCTGCCATTTAACTGACCTCGTATCTATTAAGGTTTCCGAGATCCCAATGGTAAGACTCGAATTTGGGACACCCTGCACAGGGTGCTCCATTTTTCTTACTTTTATAGGGTATATCCGTTGTTGTTGGGGCTATCAAAAAAGTAGGATAGGCCTTATGTCCGTTTTTTTGGGTCAAACCTAAAATGGTAAAATCAAAATTTGAAAATTTTCGCTGGCTTAAAAAATACGGGGAAAAAATAAGAAATAGTCAATTTTAGAATGACCCTATATTTTCTTTGTCAAAGGAGATAAAAAAAATGTTTTTTGTTTCTTTTTAATGATTGTTAAATATTCTGCCGTTAACCCGTATACGGGTTCAGGTTAAAAATGTATAGGACAGAACCTAATTTTTTTAAAATGGAAAACCCCGTATATTTTTATTTAAAAAAATAGCATATTAAATTATTTTTTCAAAAATATAACAGACCATTGATAAAATTGTTTTTCCATGCAATTTTTTTAACATTATTACTTTCTACCACAGTAGGCTATAAAAAAAGCTAATATTCTAGAAATAAAACTATGTTGACATTGTAGCTAAAAAGACATTATATAATATATTTTTACATACGAATAATAAAATAAAAAAATAGTTTTCACAGGAAAGGAAATTAAAAAAATATAGAAACTTTAAAATAAAATAAATAAATCAGATTCGGGAAAATAATATCGGGAATCATCGCACATATTTGAAAGCCCTTTTGTTGCATTAAAAATGTCTAATGGTTTTATTTCTGCAAATGCCTCGTAAATTTTTTAATCAAGTTGTCATCGGGTTAAGATGACTTCTTTATAAATTTTATTTTCCAAAAATAACCAAAGAAAAAAAAATCCGGAGATTGTGGTGGCCACCTTATAGATCCATAAGTTCCTATTCAACAGTTTTATATAGTCCCTCTTCTATTTAAAGAGCGTTAAGGCTAGGGGCGCCATCTTGCAGAAAGATCAATTTTTTAAATTTTCCGCCGTAACAGCAGTCACGTGACAAGTATCGATAACCACAACTAACCACAAAATTAAGTATTAAAAGTAAAAAAAAATAAGACCCTGTACCTACAAAAATGTCAATTAAAGTCATAAGAAATTTCTATTTTTAAAATCAGCTCTTCTTGGAGGTTATAAATCTGCAATAAAATATGAGGGTTTAAATTTAAAAAAAAAAAACGTCGATGACATCATATTTATCACACGAGGCACCCTGTATATTTTTGTTTTATGTAAAAAAATGCCCAACACAAAATTATTACTTACGCGGAAATTTTCAATGTGTTTATTTGCTTTGCCAAATAATGAATGTGTTCTATATATTATTATGTATAAAATTTTTACCACTCTGTTGCCACAAAACTGCCATATAAAACCAAAAGTGTTTTATGTTTTTAAAATCAGTTCTTCTTGGAGAATATAAACCTGCAATAAAATATTTGGGTATCTATTAAAAAACGTCGATGACATCATATCTACCACATGAGTCACCCTGTATATTTATATTTTATGTCAGAAAATAAGCAATTTAAATTTAATATTTTTTTGCTTAAGCAAATGATAAATTTGTTTCATAATTATATTATGTACACACTGTATATTTATTATGATATTACTTTTACCATCTCTTTAGCCCAGATGGTACACGTAAATCTGGGACATTTTTAAAAACCACTCTTTATAATTACCATGTTTGACATTTTTTTATAATTAATTTATAATTACTATAGCAAGCATTATAAAATTAAATTTGTCCCACAAATAAATGCTAAATTTTGCCACCATGGGCGCTAGTGTATAATCACCGAAGTCACGCAGGTTCTCTATATTAAAGAGAATATTGGCAAATTTTTTGTAAAAAAAAATGCCCAAAACAGAAACGGATAAACAAAAATTTCAGTTTTGTTTATGCTTCACACTCAACGCGGAACATTTAATGGTTTAAAAATTAAACACGACTATTTAAAAAAATTTTTTGGAAATAAATTTTCCCAGAGACTTACGTAAAAGGGGAAAGGGGGGGCTAGTTTTGAATTTTAAAAAAAAGGTTTTTCCTTTTAGAAGAAAACCGGGATGTTACCATTATTTGATATTAAGGAATTTTTCGCGAAATACCATTTTTAAATACTTGTTGAAAGCTGTTTTTTTCTTCACCATTCTAACCGTGCTTAACACGCCTATCCTCGCAAAAATTAAACGGTAAAGGTATATCACTTGTGATACTAAAAAACAGATTTAAAAATGTTAGTTTGGTCTGGACTAGGCCCCGTTGTGGCATCGAAGGAAATGAATTAGCTGATAAATATGCAAAAGAAGCAACATTGTTAAACGTTTTTACGAAAAATTTTCTGTTGCCATTTACTGATATTTTTTCTATTTCAAAACACCGAATATTTAATAATTGGCAGGATGCTTTTAAAAGATCAAATAAGGGCTATTACTATAAAAGTTTATTTCTAAATATCTAGAAAAAACCTTGGTTTTTACCATGAAAGTAATAAAAATTTTGTAAGAATAATTTCACGCTTAAGAAGCCACCATGGACTTTATCCGGTTCACATGAAAAAAAATAGGACTTATAAATAATGAACACTGTGTATGCGGGGAAGTTGGTGACGTAGATCATCATATACTGGGTTGCGATCTCCACGGTAACCAAATTTCCATCTTATCTAGATATTTATCAAAAGAATTAAAAAATCCATTATATTATTGTCAGAAAACATTAGTTTTTATAAGGTTTTGTACCAATTTATGTTAAAGGCAAAAATAACAGTTTAAAAAAAAATAGTAAAAGACGAAAAGAAACATTACTAAAGCAATACAAAAAAAAAAAAAAAAGAAAGGGAAAAAGCAAAACAAAAAAAAAAACAAAGAAACAACCAAAAAACAAAAATATTTAGATTGAATATGTATTAGATAAACGTTGTTGTATAATTTATAATTAATTTTAAGAATCTATTAGTTGTAATGTAATATACATATATACCCCTAATCTCGGTAAACTTAAAATTATATAATAAACAAAGAGAGAAGCTGGCCAGTTGGTAAAACCAGTGCCATAAAACCTAACTAAAAAAAAAAGGTATATCACACATGTGTCAACTTACATACCAATACACTTTTAAGTGTAAGTCAAAATGTAAGCTCTCTGCAGAGTTAAAAAATAAGTCGAAAAGATAAGATATAAACCAAATTTTCCATTCAATAAGATATTAGCTGTTTCCAAGTCAACTGTAACAAGTAAATCTTTTCCTCTATGATTTAAATATAATTGCACCAATTCATCCATTTGGGAATTAACTAACAAATCGAAAAATCTGCAATCCAAATAGTTGGTAAACCATGGCAATAAAAAAACATAACAAGAACCAAAACAATAGAAAAGCCGCGGATCCTCCATTATTTTAATTTGACACTTGACATAACCATTATTAACGCTCCTCCCGACGAGTGGCGATAGCGGTGAATACTGCGTACAAAGTAATGCCTAGATACTGATGTCAAAAGACCTTCCCTACGTTACCGCTTCTCGCCAAAATAAACGGATATGTTAACTGTCCTAACAATTTTCAACGCGGTATGTCGCCAAAATTTGTTAACTGTACTGTAAAACGCACTTTTTAAGACTTGGTTTTAGACCGGAAAATGCACTTTGACAGCATTCAGTTTTATTTTCAACCGTATATTTAAAATCTTAAAAGTGTCCATTTCTGTACTTTAACATTTTATCGGGACGGCAAAGCATATGCTTGATTCCTGCCAAGGATGGGAAAAGTCAATGTTCGAAGATTTAAAGTTTTTTGACAGCATTTGACGGATTTCGTATAAAATCTTTTTAGTTTTTGCCTCAAAAACTAAGGGTTAAAAATAAAATTGTATACAAACCTTGACGGAAAACTTGATTGCTGCCTCCAGGTTTAGTTTATCTTGACACTACGCGTCGAGATAAACAATATAACACTCTTGACCAGAAATGAGGCATTTCCGTCTTAAATTGTAACATATTATTACCGGACTAGTCCGGTCAAACTTTTTTTGCCAGACTCAGTATTGTCATTTATAATGAGTCAAAAGCTGATAACTACTAAATTTTCAAATAAATTCGTGCATATTTACTTACAAAGTCAAAAAGATAAGCCACAATTACGTCTTCGTTTACTAAATCTACTTTGTTTTTCACATTTTTATTAAGGAAATAACAGAAATTTTTCATACCGTTCTGCCGATTTTTTGATACTAGCTGCCCTGTAGCCTCATTAGATTTTTGCAAAATTTCATCAGAAATCAGATTTTCACCATCTTCCTTCATTTCCTTAATTTTACCAAAAATTATTGTAAAATTACACTAATTTTTAACTGATTTTACTTTTCTTCTTGGCATAAATAAAAACAGGACAGTTGCGTTTCCTGGATATATCAACGCAATTTTTAAGTAAAATTTAAATTTTATGTCAGTGCTGACAATACCAGTAAACAAAAATCTTAAAATCCGTTTTCAAAGCAGACAATTAAATATTTTGTATATATACGAAGCAGGTCAAAAGTATGTTATTGTTTCAAAACATAAATTTCGACAGTGCACAATGATATTAAAAATGTCCACAAAATCTTTACAGTATTCTTTTTGATAATTCAGACTCTTCTCCTTCGTCGCCTCGTTCGTAAACATCTCCCTCATAGTGTAAAAGTTCATTTTCCGGACTTATAAAATAAATATTTTTTTTGTTTATTGGCATATATTACATGACAATCTAACTTTCATTAAATAATAAATTCATGCACGAGTTTCTATACTACGTTGCCATTTATAAAATATTAAAGAGAAATTTACATTTTTAGAACAATATTTCACTTAAAGAACTAACGACGATAGTACGTTTCACTTTAATATTCAATTTCTTAAGCCAGCCTCTCAGCCCTATTTCACAGGACCTTAAATATATATTGGATTGTGGCGCCACCAACCTTATCCAGTTTAACGCTTTTAAAAGATAATCATAACTTACAAGCCGCCAACTTTGGCAAAACAAGCGTAAACACATTATATATTTTATATCCATGGTGACAGTTGCTTTAAAAAGCTCGAATTCTATCAGATCCAAAGGTGTTTTCTAGTTTTGTACACTCGTGTTTCGTACACTTCAGAAATGTACCTGAAATATTCTCATTTTGTACACTGAATTATTTTATGAATTTTATACGTCTCGTTTCGTACACCAACCATTGTGATGACCCAAATAACCAGCAAATATTCCCATATTGAAAATTATTAAAATTTTGTTAATAAATTCTACTTAGTGATAATTTAGACAAATTTAAAAACCCTTAGTTCTGGTTGGTCGTGGTTAGTTCTGGTTAGTAAAAGCGGCTTTTTATTTTCCCCAATTATATTTCAGACGTGATAAATCACTAAAAGTAGGAACAGTAAACTTTTTTGTTAAGGCCGCAATTCTACCATGGCTTAATCAAACATAGGAATAATGTAAACAAATTTAAAACCCCCCAGTTCTAGTTGGTCATGACGAGTTCTGGTTAGCTAAAGCGGCTTCTTATTTTTCCCAGTTATATTTCGGACGTGATAAATCACTAAAAGGAGAAACAGTAAACTTTTCCCTTTAGGCCGCGATTATGCCATGGCCTAATCATACGTAGGGATATTTTAGACAAATTCAAAAGCGCTCAGTGCTGGTCGGTCATGGTTAGTTCTAGTTAGTTAAAGCGGTTTTTTATTTTTCCTAATTATGTTTCAGACATGATACATCACTTAAGGTAGGAACAGTTAACTTTTTTTAAATAATTTATATATTTGCATCTTCTTTGTGAGCAATAAATATTTTGATATTTGGTTGTAAAATTAGTTTAAATTCATTTTCCCATATTATATAAACTATCAAAGACAGGAACCTACTTCAGTTTTTGGTGTACGAAACGAGGTGTCAAAAACTGATTATTTAATTTTGTGTACAAAATAAAACTATTTGGAGAGAATTTTTGAGGTGTACGAAACGCGAGTGTACAAAACAAGAAAAAAGCGATCCAAAGAGTATTTCTTGCCTTCAGATCTCTATAATGTGTATATGTGTATCAAAAAAGAGACCCTCCAAACAACGGACCTAAAATGAGTTTTATTAAAAATATCTTCATTCAAATAAAAAAAAAACTTAGAATTATTTTATGAAACTCTTTTTGCACAAGTTTAAGTCGTATTTTAAGTTTTGCTGGATAATAACTAAAGTAAACGGATGTATTTTATTAAAGAAAGCCGCAATTTCTTTTTGTGTTTTATATAAATTGGCTGTTTAAACTTATATCGTTGTAGCGGACAGTAAAATCCGTAATACATTTGACGCAATTGGTCAGCGTTTTATTACAATCATCATAGTGATGGCTTTATATATTAATGGCGGCAGTAAACTTTACTGCCAATGTTGGGTATTAATATAAATGATGTATTTACTGCGCTTTACGAAATGTAAATAAAGTAAAAACATTCGCTTTGCAAGAATATAATATAAAAGATATGTATTAATATCTTTAGGAGAGTCCACGGAGGATTCTATAAAGCCTAAGTACTAGGTACCGTAAGTGCCGAGTTTTTAGATGTTTAACCCTCCTTTTCTCAAGTTGTTTAAGTACCGACACATGCACATTAAAATTCATTTTTGTAAGACACTCCGAATGAAGACCTATGGAAGGACCTACCGATGAACATAGAGGACTTCAATAGGGTGCAAATGAAAAACCTGACAGGCATACTGACAGGTCATTGTAGAAACAGACCCTATCCCAACAAGATAGGAAAAAGCGAGACAAATATATGTAGATGGTGTGAAGAGGAAAGAGAGGACGCCATACATGTACTTAAAGATTGCCCAGCACTAGGGCACATCAGAGGGAATGGTCTAGGAACCTAAATGACATAAGATTCCTACCACTACCAGGACTCGCATCACTAGTGAGGAAATTGAGGCTCTGGTAAACAAAATGACAGAGCCAGATCGGTGCAAAAAAAATGCGTACATAAGGGACAGGACAGTGTTCCGAAACCTGTGTATGCTTAAGGTTTGGTGTAGAGCATAATGGGCTTAGGCCTCAGTGCTTAGGGCCCCAGCGAGGGAACTTACCATGCTAAGATACGGTACGAAGACACCCCGAATAGAAATATTAAAATGTCACATTTAAAAGTCCCTCAGGGTTATCTCAAGGATAACTTTTAAAAAAAATTGTGAAGATTGAGCCACCAGAACTTTAAGTTTTGAGTTTTTAAAATCATAAAAATTGACCTCGTTCTAAAAAGCGCAATCCTGAATTTGATGGCACTTTGTATTTTTTTATATTTTGGCACACAAAATCATAATCGCTGATAAATTGTGTTTTCCTTTTTTTTCTAATTAATACAATTAAAATTATCTGTCCAATTTATTAATTTTTTAGTTTAAAATAACATGCAACATTAATAACAACTCACGAAAGGCCGAGTGATGATCGCGTTGTTAAATTTAGCAATGGACTTAGCAATTTTTAAAAGTTAACAACGGTTTAGAATGTTTAACAAAACGTCATTGTCAGTGTTATTTAATGATTTTAGTAGGCAACCTGTCAAAATATGGCATTTTGTTAAACATTTTAAACCGTTGTTAACTTTTAACAATTGCTAAGTCCATTGCTAAATTTAACAACGCGATCATCACTCGGCCGGAACAAAGTTATGTATTTTTCTATGTATTGAAACTTTCTTAATGTTTAATAAATTTAATAAATAAATAAAAACTACTCTTTGCTATAATATAATTTTCACACAACTTACTTCTTAATTATTTAATTATTATTACATTTGGGGGTTAAAAAGACGTAATGGAGTGATTATGTTAGGAGGACTGTTATACAATATTTAAAAAAAGCCTTTAAAGAAAAATATAAATAAGAAAGTTAAATAACTCAAGAGCAGTTAAGGAAATAAAATTCTCAAACTTTTACACACTAGTATTTTTGGCTTGTTTTTTAAAAGCCCAAATTGTTGTGTAATCAAACGATATCCCTAAGCAGCTGGTACCCGTTGATATCTTTATTTTATTTTACCAGAAGTAAGATATTTTTGTTGGGAAAGACTTTTTTACATTTCCAAGTTAATAATTATTCTCTTGGGTTAAAAGTTATTTTTTACCTTAATTACATACAAAGTAAACCACTTAAATAAAAAAAATAAATTAACTTCTTAAATTACTCTCGACGTAAATTTTTTTATATCTAACGAAGGCAGGTTTTTTGGCTTTAAAAATGCCTTTTTAATGTCTACATTGCGGTGCTTTAAAAAATGATTTTTTTAACATCTTTATTTATTTTTGTTAAAAATAGGCTAACTCTTTGGGGAATGCGTAATATAATAAGTAGTTAGTAAGTATAAGTATTAATCCCAAATAGTCACAAAACTAATAATTACAATTATTTAAACCATACTTTTACAGGTTTCCGTTGCATAATTTTGTTTATATAGTAATTTTTTTAACTTCTTTGGGATTGCTTGCCCAACAATTTTTTAGAAAATGGGACCACTTTGGTACAGGTCCCGAGGTATAGCAAACTAAGCTTGCTCAGCCCTATACTAATCTACGTTTCGGTGGCAAGTCGGCTACGGTGTCAAGATAAAATTAAAAGAAATAATAGAAATTTAAACTAAATGATTAGGAACATTTTGTATCAAAAAATTAGAAAAATTTGACAGCTTTTTAAATTAATGACTTTGTAACTTTTGAAATTAATGACGTTGTGTCATTTATGACAATTTAAAAAGCTGTCAGAATTTCCCAACCTTTTAATCCACAATGTTCTTATTTTTTTCATTTAATTTTATTTTAACAACGGTGGAAACTTGTCACCGAAATGTAGATAAGTGTTTTTTTTTAATTTTTTTTTTGTTACAGCCTGCAAGTTCATAGGTTTTGATAGGGCTGAGCAGGCTCAGTTCCTTATACCCCGGGACCAGGACCAAAGTGGTCCTATTTTCTAAAAAATTCTGAGGCGAGCAAACCCAAAGAAAATATACTGAAATCTGAATACGCCACAAAACAATAGAACACACTAAATAATATTTTTTTTAGTCATTTGCAAATATAATACAAGTATTTAATAGATTATTTTTAAAATACTCTCTTTATTTAGCAATAAAATATAAAAATTATCTTTTGTTTCACAAAATCTAAAGTACCAAAATGGAATTTAAACTTACTCTACAAACATTTCCTGCCTGATTCTGAAAAAAATAGCGGATGTATCCATCATATTGTTCTTCTGAAGGCACGGGGCACCGGTGTATTCTTCGGTCATCATTTTTTTGGAAAGTTTTGTATGAAAATTACTAATCGATAGCTAAGAACAATAACCACGTGGACGTATTTAAGAGAGCGCGTTATCGCGGTCCAAATATTCGAACTTAAAGAAAAATTTAAGGGACTGCTTGGCGCCGAGAGATTGTGATCAAGGTCGTACTGGATGGTTGGAACTGCGTTTTTTGTGGTATAAAATTAGGCCCATTTTTAGAGAAATATTGGAATTTCTGTTAATACTTTAACTGTTGGTTAAACATGATATATATTCTTTAGAAATAGTTGGTATACCGGGTGTTTCTCAGAGGTGGTTCTATAATGGAATACTTTTATTATAAAGGACATGGCACACATAACATGGGATTCTGACTCTCGAACGATTTTTTTTTAAATTTCAGTATTCTTTCGTAGATCAATAGAAACATCTTTTAAATGAACCATTTTTGTGCAAGCCTATAGGGTGGCCCAAAAAAATAACTAAGAAGTTGAAGCTGTTTATTTATTCCTATATAAACGCATAAAAAGAGTGAAATTTCGTCTAAATCCAACGGAATAATATTTTATATATTTATTTAGAGCTAAGATAATTTGATTTAATATTTAACATATACAGGGTGGTCCAGTATCGAATAAATAATATT
Organism: Listronotus oregonensis; assembly: GCA_019359885.1. Lineage (NCBI taxonomy): Eukaryota > Metazoa > Arthropoda > Insecta > Coleoptera > Curculionidae > Listronotus > Listronotus oregonensis. Next base: position 125,830 of record JAHBCN010000496.1, read on the forward strand.
GAGTATGCCATCTAAAATGTTAATATCGTGTACTTGTATATATTTTCAGAATTTATACAGTTCTGACAGTTCATTAAGGTAAATTTAAGTTAAAATATTTTGGTTTATTGTCCCAAATATACAGGGATATTTATAACTAAAGATTTTTTTTTGGTGTGTTCTCACAAGATATTTTGTGACATATAAAGAGGTACATAGTTTTAAAATCTGCACATTTTTCTGGCAATTTTTTAACAGAGGTGTAATAAAATTAAGATACCCATAACTAAAATAATTTTTGTGTACACCTACAGGGTAAAGTATCTAGGATATTTTACCGCGCAAAAAGTTGCTGGTGTAAAATTACTTATTTATAATTTAATATTGTTTATTAAATTATTTATTAATTAATATGATTTTTAGCTTAAAATTTAAAAAACGCAAAATTAGCTCTCTTTTTTGACTTGGAGCTCAAGAAACTGACAAAAAAGTAAAAATTCTGAAAATTTATACAAATAATCATAAATTAACATATTACTTGGCATAAACATATTTATTTCTTTGATACATGAGCACCCTCTATGGGTTGAATAGCACATCACTTTTTTTTAACTCTAAGCAGGTATGTAAATAAAAGCATTTTGTTCCAAATAATATGGTATCACAAAGCCAGTGTTTTTGGCAGGACTGTTTGTAAAAAAAAAACAGTATTATTTTATTGTAAAACGGTATTATTACTTTTTGCATGCTCAGGTTAGATTATGTCATCTGTAAGTGATGTTCAGAAATTACTGATTGGTAAAAAAATACTTACCGATTCCTGATCGGTAAGTAATCACTTCCAATCAGTAATTTGATAACATTGCACCATTTTATGAATTGCTGGAAGACCTTTTTGCACCTTTGATTGGACTTCATGGGAATAATAGCAGAACATTCTGCGTCCCAAGCATTCTCCAGATCAAAATCGTAACTTTCTTGCTGCATCATATCTCACCCAAAGTCGAATTGAACGAGCTGAAGTTGACAAATCTGTGACAAATGTGACACTTATAACAAATAATACATTTCTGGTCATAGAAACCTAATATGCCAGCTGGGTATTTAAATAAGGTGTTTGACACACCTAACAATATATTTTGTCCATTTTTTATTGCACTATTATAGGGAACACTCACGAACTTTAATAATAAATATACTATAAGGTCATGGATGATGGACTCGAAGGGCTCGGTAAAATAGATGAACTTGTTTGATTGACTAATAAATCTATTTTTCCATACAATTTGATATAAAATTCGGTTCAAAAAGTAATTTAGTAGACCTTTATTAAGGAGCCTTAAAATTAATAACTTAAATTGTTTTTCCCTTTTACCATTAGATTTTTATTGCAACAACTAAGACTACTTAGAAAGATAACATTGCATCGTTCTTTTTATTGTTGGTTTTAAAACGCGAATAATCAGAATTAACTGATATTAGATCTTTCCTTTTCTAGCTTGTGTGTCATTTAAAAAAGATAGGTAATCCGACTTGAATCTTTAAATAATTAAACTTTTATTTTTTTTTTTTTTTTTTAGACATAATACAAAATTAGTAAATGATTTTTTTGTAAAATTAAAACAATATGGGAAAAAAAAATCAAGCCTTTCTTACTGAAAGGGAATAATTATTGTCAATATGAAATATAAACACAAATACATAATTAAAAAAACTTTTATTATTTTATATGAACAAATTAAATATTCTAATTTACAAGTAAATACTTAAAATTTAAAAACTAATACAAACTTGTCATGTTTAAACTAAAGCTCATCTTCGATTTGGCTCCTATAAGCTGAATACTGTTGGTTTCGTTAATTTGAACCTTTTTGAAAATGTAAGATTATCCATCTCGTCAAAACAGTTCTTTTAAAAATAATAGAACAATGTCCAAAAATAAAAAAGTAAATAAATCAAAATTGCCATAAGTAATAAAATTCACTGTTTCTACATTTTTCTTGAAATCTAATTTACATCGCATTTATAATACAGGGTGGCTGTCCATATTTGATCTGATTTTTGATCGCAAATAACTTTGAACAAATAAAGATATCAAGATGGTTGTTTTCGTAAATATACTTATATTTCTTTGAAAGTTTATTCTCGTATTCATTTCATTTTTATGTGACATTCCATTAGCTCAAAACAAAATGACTCCATTTTCCGATATAGGACAACTTTGTTATTTTAAATTTTGAACACCCTGTATAAAAGTCAATATTTTTAAAATTTAATCTTTCTCCTTTAAAAATGTAAACACAAGCTATGGTTATCTTAAAAATAACGCATTTATTGGACCTCCAAAGAATTGACTGTATGTCGAATAGGAATATTATTTTAAAAGGATTTTGAAAGTCGCCTGGAAACAAAGTTATCTCGTTTCCATAACAGCAACAAGCCTCATTGTCAGCAATTGTTGGTCATTTGACCAAGTTATTTTAATTAGAAGCGCAAATGTTCTCGTTAAGCGAAAAAGGAAAATGTGTTATTATGTTTGCCGAAACCAAATCAGTAAAAGAAACCCAGCGAAGATTTAGAAACATGAGCTCCGACCCCACAAAAAAATTCAATTAAAATCTGGTACAGAAAATTCTGAGTACAGGATCTTTTAGCCTGTAAAAAGAAATTAGTAAACAATGAGAATCATAAAATAAAACGTTACAAACTGGAGATAACTCCAGGAAGATCCAACATTGTCAACAAAGAAAATCTCAAGTTCAGTCCATATTCCTAAAACTACAGTTCAAGAAACTACAAAAAGAATCAAATTAAAAAGCCATGCACCAACTGTTACAAGAAATAAAAGAAACTGATTTTCCACAAAGGGTGGAATTTCACCAGAGAATTCAAAATTTAGTAAGGAACAATATACATTTTTTTGGGATAGACTAATAATGTCAGACGAAGCCACATTTCACCTCGCCAATGGAAAAGTAAATAAGTATAACTGCAGGTTTTGGGCAACAGAAAATCCTCGACAATATAACGAACACGTTAGAGATTCAAAAGTCAGCAGTCTGGTGTGGTATGTCAAAGCAAAAAATGAGGCCTTTTTTCATGAATCAACTGTAACTCTTGGACTTACGTTGATATGCTGGAAATATTTTTTTTATCCCCACTGCATGAAGAAAATCTATTGAATTTCCTCGTCTATTTTCAATAAGATGGGGCTACGCCACATTATGCTAACATTACCAAGGATCACTGACCAACGTTTTTGGAAACCGGTGGATTGAAGAGGAGGCCCTATTTCCTGGCCACCTCGATCACCAGATCTTGACTGTTCCAGATTTTTTTCTGTGGGGATATGTGAAAGAGAGGTGTTATAGTCCACTTCCTGTACCCTAGAGCAATTAAAAATTAATATCCGAAACATAATAGAAAAAATATTCTGAAGAATTAGTCAACAGTTTTAATAAGTTTTAATTTAAATAAGTGTGCTTCAGTTTATGGAAGGCATTTTCTAACATTTACAGTAGTTTTTAAAAGTAATGTAACCTTATTGTAACTATTATTTTGTGAATAACCTAAACCTTATGATCCTTTTTTTTTTGTAACATACATAAATTTTAATTGTTAAATAATATTGTTGGTCGACATGCAGTCAATTTTTCTGAAGGTCAATAAATACGTTGTTTTGAGATAACCATAGTTTCAGTTACATTTTAAAGGGGAAAGATTAAATTTTGAAAATATAGAAACATATACAGGGTGTTCCATTTAAAATAACATAGTTGTGCTATAATGAAAATCGGCCATTTTTTGTTTTTGAGTTTCACTTGAATGTCACAATAAAATCGTGAAGGTACGAGAATAAACTTTAAAGAAATATAAGTGCATCTGCAAAAACCGCATCTTGATACCTTTATTTTGTTCCAAAGTTATTCTCACTAAATGGGTCAAAATATGGCCGGTCACCCTGTATCACAATCCAAAACACCATTGTTTAGAAACTTTGCTTTACATAATTTTTATCAAATTAATTATTTGAAAACCACAAACAAACTGAAAAATAAATAAACAATAAACAAACATTTTGTTTCAATGTCAACTTCAATTACTATGGATCATTAAAGTACAGAAAATCCTACACTTAAAGCTAAGGGACCATTAAGGACCAATTTCAGCTGGTGCAAGAAACATTTGAAACTTAAGGGGCAGTTAATGCTTAAGAACAACTTAAGTGTCGCAAAAAGTGTTGGTGCAACCGGCCATAACAGTTTTAAGTAAGTAATGCCAAGTCTAAAGAAATAAATATTTTAAAGGAAAATTGGGAAAAAATTTCAAAAAGGGGTCATTGTATTGAGAACGTCATAACCTATAAATAAGAAAAATGTATTGTAGGTTCCATTTAAAATTTAAAAGTATTGGTCATTTTCGGTCGAGCAGAAAGTAAAAAAATCAAGTAAATTGATCAAACAGTGCATATTTATGTCCAATATCGAGGATTTATTTTTTTATCCTAAAAAAATAACCTGTTTTGGGAAAACAGCTCTAAGAAACTATTAATAATAATATATTATTTATTAGTATTAAACTAGCTTAAAAACTATAATACTTACAAAAAATACAATATTCTTGCCAGTTTATTGCATACTTTTGCAATAATTAAGGTATTTACCTGAAACAAGAAATATGTATTAACCATATATACAGGATTATATAATAATGAAATGTACTAGTTTTTATACCATTTATTGTCAAATGGGACTTTTACAAATCAATTTTTAACATAACTTTGTAGTAGTTGCGATCGGGAATAAGGGATAAATATTTATTAGCTTTTACCCGCAGCAAAAAAAAAATAAAGAACATTATAAAAATTTAAAATAACACATTGCCAGCGTATGTTTACTTATCCTCCGGAAAATTACAACTGGAAGATGCTTAATTAAATATTAAACGATATTTTAAAATATCTTAGAAAGTGGGTACGTATTTAAAAAAGGTAAAAACTAAAGATAAATAATTTCACGTTCTGTATACAGTTAATTTAAAATTTGACTTTGGCAGTAATTTTTGCTTCGATCAAGATAAAAAGATACCAAAAAAGAAGTAATCACGTGATTTGCATTATCTGATAAGTTTTCTTTTAAAAAAAAAATTAAAAGTTCAGTTATTTCTGAAAATATAAAAAAGTTAACCCCCTCAAAAATAAAACAAGAAGATTGTTAAAATATTTAAAGAGATTTTTAAAATACGTCTAGTAGTAAGATAAAAATTTAAAATGTATGTAAAAAGTGAAAAATTTGCAAGAAATAATTTTACATTTCATATATATTTATTTTGTTTTTTATTTATAACCTTTAAAAATGCAATTTAATTTTTAATATAAATGTTGACATACAGCTCTAAAAATTTAAAATATATCGTTTTTAAACACAAAATAATTTAAAAACTAAATATAAAGGATAAAACTTTATCAGAAAACAGAATTTCAAGACCTTTGTCAATTTTTTTACTACCTTAACCTCCTTTCGGGCTCCATAAATTTTGCTATAAAGAAGTCGACCATAATATATTATATCAAGTCAACTTTAAGGGCGTGCCGACAAAATTTTATTATCTCTACTGCGGAAGTCCGAATACTTTTTTACTTTTTTATCGAGTTTCTTTATCTAATTTCTTGAGAGAGTGGTATATAATATTCCCCTATTTTCAGTATAAAAATGTAACAATTTGAGAACATTAACTCGGAGATATCGATAGTAATATAGGGTGTTTTGGTGATAAAGTACAAGATATATTTCTTTTTATAGTTATTTTGTGGAAATAAAAAACAAATATTGCACAGAATTGTCTGTGCAATCTTTGTCTTGACCAATGATGATGTTGGATGAAAATTATTTTTATCAGATATATATGTCAACAATAGTATCGCAAATAAATTGCCTTAAAAAATATAAGCAAAGCTCTAAATAATAAAAAAAATCAACAAATTTTGATACTCCTTGAATAATGTAAATTCTTATTATTTACAACCATGCATGTAATAATGACATTTCACCTATCTTTGAAAGGTGGAAAGTTGACGTTTTTTGACTTCTACTTTTCACCCAGTTGGAAAATATTTTTTTTTTGTAATTTCATTGAATATTGATATTTCAAAATGGTATAGTGACACACAAACATACGCATTCTAATAATAATAATATTTTCGAATTTCTGGTGGAGTAGCAGCAAACTCAAATTCCTCATCTAATAACTTTTTTTTTTTTTGGATTTGCGAAATTAAAACAAATTACTAATCAAATTTAAAGCGTCTATCTTACACTGTATGTATTGACACTTTGACAATCCGTTACCATGACAACGATACAAATTGCGAAGCACGGCCGCCTAATAAAATTATAACCGGATCAATTTTCATAATTTTAATTTAAAATAATAGGAAATGAATAAAGTGGTTGTAAATAAAATAGTATACAAACCTCGGTGGAAAGTTTCATTTCTGTCTCGAGAAGTACAGTAGACCTCGGCTGCGCCTCGGTCTACTAACGCATCTCTCGACAGAAATGAAACACTTTACACCTGGGTATGTAATATACTATTTTTATTCTGCGTCACAGTAAGACCATACCACTACATTTTTTCAATTTTATAAATAAAGCATTTAGAAATTTTTAAAATGTAAAATTAAAGTAATTATTACTATATAATTATTTTTTGATTCAACTGTACCAATTTAATATACAGGGTGTCCCGAAATAAGTGGGCAATATTCCTAGGACTCAGTGTACAGTTATAATCATTAAAAAAGCCTGCAAGTATTAAAAAGAGACATACCCTTCCTTATATTTGTGTAAAACCAGCTTCTAAAACTAATTGTGTTTTGAAGGTTATCACATGTTATAAGTTTTTAAAAATGTAAGACATAAGCATCGGGCCATGAATATACATGTAAATAAATAAAATAAAGATAAAAAATATTCTACGTAAATATTTAATTTTATTTAAACAGTTATAAAAAACTAAAAAAAAGCGAAAAATTAACTTAAAGTCGGCTCTTCTCAGCACTGGTGGAAGATTTCCTATAACTCGTTTGAATTTTGTGGTTTTAATCTTCATTTGTAAATTTTGTTTACAATTATCCCCAAACATTTTTGATCGAATTAATATCGGGACTAAAATTGGGCCATGGCAGACAGGTATCTTGTTGATATGTAAAAGTATTGTTGGAATAAATTTGTTCAGTAGATAAAAGATGTTTTTTAAAATGTTTAATAATTCTGGACATTGAACCTTTTTCCTATATTCCAACAAACACCAGGCTCATTTACATATATCCAGCCCCACACATTTACAGAGGAAGGTTCTCAATTTAAAAGGCAAGAAGCTGGTATATCGTTTTTTAAATTCGGACAATACATACGAATAGGCCCGTTATTAGTCGACTAAAATGTCTTTTCGTCAGTAAAAAAAAATTACTCTGGATTGTCGCCGTTCTTCGGTAAGTATCTTTTTTTTGCAGCTGGACGGCTTATTGGTTCAAAATCTTTGATTCTTTTACTAAAACCAAGAAATCCTGTATTATTTACAACATTCTTTGCTGTTTAAAATGAATTATTTTTTAAGAATCTTAACAAAGCAGTATCTTATTCAAAACGTTGCCTAATTTATAAGATAGTTTTTTTATTTCTATCATCTGCCATCGAAAAGTGTAAGCCAATGTTTTACTTTTATAATAGCCCATGACACTTTTAACAAAAATCAGCTACAGGCGCCGGTTTTACGTCAAAAAAAGGTAAGTAACCTCTCCTAATACCTGTACGCCTTTTTATGAATACAACTGTTCTTCCCAAAATATAAAAGAAAGTTCATATAAACATGCCTCGAAGAATGCACCCTAGGCTGGTTAGAGCCCCCTTCGCTTTTATCTGAGATATAATATTGAAATGAAGCTCCCATGGCCCCTGTCGATTAGGCATTGTGAATATTGCGACGTAGATACCATTTTCGGACCATAGTTTTATATTTAAATTTAAAATGCTTGTAACTCTTTTATGTCGCCTAAAAAAATATTTGGCAAAAGTGTTATTTATGTTTAAAGAGTTAATTTTTGTCAATAAAAAAATATGTGCCAGCTCTAAGAATAATTACCATTTTTTATTGTTAAACTTTTTAAAACAGACCATGCTCTAAGGCGCGGAAAAATTTTCATCACTAGAAAGCTACTCAGATTATCCATCTCAACCTTTGAGCATACACTTCTAGAGGCAGTCTTGCAACTTGATCGTGCCAACAACGCGCGTAAGAGAAAAAAACAATAAGATTACAACATTTTTCTTTTTCTCCACGTGCTGATTAGTCAGAGGGGAATGGTAAATACCATGCCGACCAAACAGCATGCCGAGCGGGGTGTATACTCCTAAAATAAAAGTATAACTTTTCTCTCTTGCTCTACGTGCTGAGAAGTCGGTTTATTTTTTTTAGTATTTTGTCTACTTTAGAGATAATACTATCTAAATGTTAAGGCAACATTTTATAAGTCAGGTTCGAGTAGAAATGTCGACACTTTGGATTTTAGGAACTACTTAGAATGTTAGATCAATATTTTTTGTTACTACGTTTCTGATAAAAAGTATAGTAGAGTAGAAAATGTTGAATAAAAGGTTATTTAATAAAAGTTTTGCTTGGCCTGTTAAAAGTAAAAATCAAAACAGTGACCATTTCATCACTGAATTTATCAATAAAATGTAATAGGCATGAGTTATGTTAAAAAACCTGTTAAAAAACAAATTTAAAGAAGTTCTGCAGTATTGGTCATCTAAGGAATCTAAGCTATTTATCGTACCGCTTGTTTTTAAAGAAAATATATAAAATGGCTTTGTTAGAGTGCCAAACCTATTTTTTATATTCTGTGCGAGGTAATTATTTTTTTTTAATGTGTTTAATTGATTTTTAAAGCAAAATTTTAAATTTAATTATTTATTGTCATTCAGTTGCCTTAAAATGTGCTACGTTGTCAAGTTTTCTCATGTTTTATTCTTTGTTAAATTTAACCCATTGTTAAGTCCATTGCTAACTTTAATAATGTGATCGTCACTCGGCTGTTAATATAATAAAATAAGACGACAACTATTTTCTTTCCGACCCAATATAACTTTATTTTTTCGGGAGAGGTAAAAAAAACCAAACATTCAACTCACTTGTCTCAACACGCATATAAAAGTGTCCCAAATAAAATGTTGGGGTTGAGTTTTACACACAAGAAAGATATAAAGTTAACTGCCGGGGTACCAAACGGTTTTATTGTAATTGCCCAAGTCAAGATATAATGCCATTAAATTTCTTACAGTAAACTTAATTAAAAACGGGTGTGTCGGGTATAAAAACTTTCGCCATCTGGAATTAGGATATAAAAATGGCGATTTGCGAAATTGTGTGATATTGTTAAAAGTTAGTGCTTTTATAAAAAAGCTGTCAGACGGTTGTAAACTTAAAGTTATTGATCGTTATATAATGAGAAAAATGGTTTTATTAAAGTTAAGTTTAAAATGTAACAAGCTAAAAGTAAAAAGAAACTTTCTCGAAAAATAAGTAGGTACTTATATTAAAATGCCTTTTTATAATGCCGTGTAAAAAGGCATATTAAAGATTAGGTCCTGTTACGTAGTTTAAGTAAATATTTGTTCCTGTAACGGATTGATTTATTAAAAAAATATTCTTTAAGATACTTGCAGACACACGATTGACCCTTCCAAACTTGCAGATTACGTGCAAAATAACTTTAAAAAACCGTTAAACAATTAAAATTCTACCAACGTGTTAGTAACAAATTGGTTACCGTTTTTAAAGTTAAAATAAGCTGAAGAATATGTTTAAAGTTAAAAAATATTGTAAATTAAAATTATTTTAATAGTGATTATTTACAGTTTTGTGGATTTATAATAATACTGGAACTTTATTGTTTTCTTTCAAGAAATATATAACTTAGGGAATTTTGACAGAAGAATGATGGATATTTTTTGTCAGATATTTTTAACTAACAAATTAAAAATTAATAGTAATAATTTTATAATTAGTGACTAGGTTATTAATAATTCGACTTAAGCAAAAATAAAGACAGTAAAACAAAGAACTTTTATGGTAAAAACTTTTTTGTATTGGCAGAAAGCGGAGTGTATGGTGGGGGCAGCTGAATCGATTGCAGCGCTTGCTGTGGTCAAATTTTTGTTAAATCATGCTTGATTTAAAAACAATTAAAAAAAATATTAATTATGGTCCATAATAGTTGTAGTGTAGTTAAATGTAAGAATACTGGCAAAATTAGTAACTGCAAATTGTATACTATTCCAACTGTTGCTAGTTGGAAATTAGAAAAAAGGAAAAAATGGATAAATGCACGCAGCCTAGAGGTGTTTAATTCAAATTTCCCGCTTAACCGAACGACTTTTGGGTTTCGGGCTTAGCCGAACAACTTACTAATTTGACGTAACAAGAAGATAAACTTACTCGCTTCTTGCCGTTTGTTCCTGTCTTTTTTTAAAGTTTTTTAAAGATTTGCGTGTTTTAAAAAGAAAAAGGTTCTTTTTTATAGAGTAAGTAATCAATGAGTGTCTGTTCAACTGAATTTACTGTCTGTGTAGTCTTCTATGATTGTGAATAGAGAGAATGGCTTTAAAGCCTTCAAGTAAGTAAAGTATAGTACATTGGAAAAGCTCTGGACTCTTAAGTTTGTCAGGTTATTTTTTACTGATCGGGCCAATTGCCGATTTTTGTTGGAGTCCAATAGTTTTTAAGGTATGACGCTCCACTGTCATAACCTTAAAATTGCATAAACATAGCTGAAATTCCGCCGATCTTCACCTAGGAGATTTGACCAGAAGTTATTTTGACATTTGTAATGTTATCCAATAGTGATTTACAGTGCGCATGTTTATATATTTTTATTTACAATAAATAAATAAATTTTATAAATAATCTTACCCCTCTTCCACGGCTTTTAAGCATGATTTTACGCAGCCGTCAGATGTCGTTTCATCGCGCACAGTGCCAATAGCCGCTGCCCCATAACATAAATTTTGTCAAAATTTCTTAACAGTTAGATATTCCTTAAAGAAAGTGATCATGGGGAATAATTTTTGTAAACTAACAAGCTGTAACTCATTTTTATACCATAAATTTTAAGTCTGAACAATAAATCTTTATGCCATTTTGCTTTCACTTTCAAAATGAAGGTACCTAATAAGTGTTTTTGTTTTTTAATTTTATAATAGCTAACCGTATATTTTATCAATTTAGGTAAAATCGCAGCGACCATGAAAATCAGCAGAAAATCGTTATTCGGGGGTTTTCGGGGATACCGAATTTAATTCTGGCAACAAATTATAAAATTTTAAGCAGTATCTCTTGTTTCTCTTAAACCGACTGTGGCACAAAGTGCGGGTGCCGACGAATGAATTGGAGTGCTCACTTGCATGCAAGCATTGCGATGGCAATTTTTCAAACTAAAAAGGCACTTCCAACAAGGCCGATGATAGTGACGAGAAAGAAGATGAAGAAGGGAAAGAAGAAGAAGAGTTTGAAGAAGATATTTAGTATTTAAGTTAAAAATTAAACTTTATGATGGATATTTTAATATTAATAAAAAGTACAATTTATTATTTAAATAAAGTATTATTTTCATAATTTGTGATTTTTTTACTTTCTTTATTTCCTTTCCCCGGAGAGCCACCTGCGAGCGCTCCCGGGTAATTCTAATGCCAGAATTGAATTCGGCATCCCCGAAAACCCACGAGTTACGATTTTCATTTTCATGGACGCTATTTCAGATCATGCAGACCAAAATCCCAAAAATACTATTTCCTAATTTAAAAATTCTTTGTTTATTTTTTCTATTTGACCACATAGTAATTTAACAATATTTTTTAAATAATAACTGCTCCTAAAAAGCACGCAATATAAGGTAGGCTTTGTTAAATACTTTATTAAATGTAGTTTTAACAGCAATAGACAAACTGTTCAAAACATATTACAAAGAAAAAACTTTTTCAGATAAATCGTCACAGTCGAGTGACTTTTGTGTAAAAAAGAGTAGCGGGGAAATCTTAACTACTCGACCGTCACGACACTGTTCACCACTGTCCTTTTTACCCATAGGCACCTCAAGAATCCCTCTTGACGCTCTTGAATGCTCACAAGTCCGCATTTCCGGTTATTAGGCACTAGTTGTTGGGGACGGACGGATGTAGTTGCAGTTTGGGTCTTTGGGGAGTTCAGATGTTGCCAGATTTATAATAAATGAAACGTAAAAGCAGTATACCAAGCGAATATTCAACTTTTTTTATATTAACTATTGATTGGTATGAACAGGAAAATAAAAATTAAATTTTTACTATAACTTATGTACAGGATGGCCAACAAAAAATACGAGGTACTGTATCTGGGAACCTATCCATCGTAGAGGCTTGAGGCAAAAAAAGCGGCCAAGAGAAAAACCTGAAAAAAATCAAGTTTCTGAAATGGCCGCTAGGGGCGTATGGTACGTTCCACAATAATTCGTTGATTTCTCGTTTTACCTGCTACTGTTGGTCGTAAAACTCAATATACTTTGGGTAACCGCATGTAGGTCCGGACTTTAAATTTTCGTTACTTATTATTGTACCTACTTTTTGAGATATTATGTAGGTCATAGGCAAATTGCAGGTGTTGAGTATAAAGCTGAGCCTTTTCGTCTTAGTTCATCAGTCGCTTGGAGTTTGTCGAGGTATTTTCGTGTGTGTTATTAAGCATCCAAAATAACTAACCTAAACTATTAATATTAGTAGTTAATCAGGACTTGTACCCTTTCAAAAGGTGCGGTGCCTACACAATAAATATTTGTCAGGGAACCAATTTATAGTTGGGTTTTCCGCTGAGGGTTGTAATTCAAACTTTATTGCGGTCAAGAAATAAACGAATTATTGTGAAAAGTACCATAACTGCAATCTTGAATCTAAAAGTGATGTTTACCACTTTATTTTTATAGTTATAGCAAAAATTATCAAATAAAATAAGGTTCAGATTATCCTTGACTTTAAAAATCAGTTTTTTTTTGTTAGGTTAATATTGCGGAAATATATTTTCCAGGTTTTCTCTTGGCTGTTTCAGTAATAACTTTTTTTGCCGCAAGCCTTTACGATAGATAGGATCGCAGATACAGTAGCTTGCATCCTTAGTTGGCCACCCTGTACAGGGTGGCGCCAATGCGATCGATTTTCAGGGTATTGAAAAAATACCAGAGATAGAGCAAATCTAATAGCACATTCGCAAGTCCGATACACAAAACAATCACAACGTGAAAAACTGATCGCAGATGAAAGTAAAAGGCTTTTGCGGCCATTGTCCAATGTTTCAATGGTTTTTGGGCTGTTAGGCCTGTCAACCAGAAAGCAACTTCTGAAGATGCCAACCGCTCGTGTTGGCGAAACGTCAAGTCAACCAGACAATCGACGCCGTCCTAACAGCCCAAAAACCATTGAAATAATAGGCAAGTTTGTTTGGACTTTTACGTAGAATTCAGTAGCGTTTATCAATTAGGATTAAAAAGATTTAATGCAATGTCCACGCAGCAGTGATATCAAATATTGGATAAAATTCATGTTTGCTTGTTGTATTCTAAACCTGGTATTATGTAAGTAACTAAAAAAGCTTATAGTAAGAACAATACCACCAGAATATATAAGCCAATAGTTAAGCCAAAGCGTAACAAAAACAAAAACTTGCAGGTAATATTGACCTGAGTAATGAAATAAGTTGTCAAAATCTGGCAATATCGCATACTTTATCAGAGAGTATCAGTTAAAGGACATCGTTAATTCTCAGGGATTTCTAACCTACCAAAACCACCCCTTTCAATGTAACGTGACCCGATATAAACTTAGATATAGAAAAACCGAGTGGGAGACCTGAAATGACTTGACACGCACATAAAAGTATCCCAGACACGATGTAAGAGTCCCAGTTTACATACGAGACGGACATAAAGTTGATTATTCGGCGACCAAAAGGTTTTGTTGTAACTGTGTAAGTAAAAATGTTATAGTTCGGGATCCGAATTGAAGACTGACCGTCAGCCCATTGACAAAAAAAGGGACCAATCGTACCCCGTATTTTCTTTTAAGGGGGTTTTTTGGTTTGGAGCTGCAGTTTTTACCTCAATTTTAACATTTTTTTTTGAGGTAAAATTAAGCTATACCCTTTTATTTTTTCATCCTTAAGCTACATAAAAAAAAATCTGCGGAAAATTTTAAACCGCCGAAGAAATGGGAGGTCTAAAGTAGCCGCGACCAAAAAATTATTAGAATATATGAGTGCAGCTATGGACGGAGCCTCGGAAAAGTGAAATCGTCAATTTTTTACTTAATGGCGGCTATTTAAGAAAAAAGTTTAAAAAATCGACTTTTTTCAATTTAAACGTACGCGTACGTAAAATCCAAAATTTTTAAGCAATTTAAACTTTCGAGGTTGCAACCATAGTCAGTTCAATTCTTTACAAAATGGCAAAGCGGCATCAAAATTGGTCCAGTAATGTTTCAGCAATCCATGCGACCAACAAAAAAATGTGACTTTGGGGAAATCGCGTTAAAAGTTTTGGAAAGGGCGCTTAATAACACGGGACGACCGGTCCAATGATCGTGTATTTCGACTATAAGAAACAACGGCAAAACGGTTTCGCCCAGATATTTTTCATACTATAAGATATAAATAGAAACAATTAAAAAAAAATAATTTTTAAACTTCTAAAACCCCTCAAATAGTGCATATTCACACGCTAATCAATAATTAATAGGTTTTACAGGGTGACTGCGTTGGCTAAATAGACACGGAAAGTGCAACAATAGCAATTTTGAACAACTTACACTCAGTTTGAAATCTAAAGCAGACAAAATTTGATAAAAAAAATATGGCGACAAATTTTTAGCATACGTGTAGGTCTGTCTGTCGCCTTATGTGCCAAGCTTAATCTTGGCTTTTGATAAAAAAATAGGAGTTATGGATCGACAGTACATAGTACGCTAAATTTGAAAAACATTATATGAGGCTCTACCATTATTTTGTCATGTAGAATTACTCTCTTCAGTTTTGTGACCGATTCTTAAATCACCCTGTATATCAATTAAAAGGTAGACTAAGCATAATGTTTTAAAGATCTTTAATTTTTGTACTTTCGAGGTTTTTTTACTGCTGTGAATAAATGATCAGTGTATAGTCAATATTCACTATTTAAAAGGGCATAATGGGTACGTCTTTTTTATTTTCGATGGCCTGACAGTCTAGAACCCTCACTCATCTACTCCCGAGACGAAATAGTTTTTCTTAGAAGTGCGAAAAGTAATACTTTTCCGCACGCAATTTCCGTTGCCCGAACGACAGTAGCGCAAATGTGTAATAAATAAATGGTAATGGGTTGCCTAAAAAATTATTCTTAAGGTTATAATCAATTTCAGTTATCGTAATCATTTCTTTTTCAAATATTTTAGACATTTCCAGTAGCTTTATTCATAAATTTAAAAAAAAAATGATAGAAGGTATAATTGCTAATGTAAACTAATATTATGGATATATTGCAATGATACAAAATGTAGCAAAACAATTTAATTATTTTTTTAGTTTTAAATTTCAAAGAGGTCCAAAGACTTTATTAATGAAATTGGAGAATTAAAAATTGTGGTATATTCGTACTGTTATTTAAAAGAAAAATCCCATTCGTGATATTTTTTTTTACATACTATATTTCAGGCGGGTGTAAGTCGTCTTTAATTTGGATCTCAGACAATTATGCTATTAAGTTTGTAAAAGTTAAAGTTAATAAAAAAAAGATAATAAATGTCTCAGGGCACATAAAATGTTACCACCTCGAGTTGGGCTATAAAAAATTTAGGCGTTGTTTAAAATTATCCACTAATGTTAAAAAAATATTGGCTTTTACGAAAATGTGCTTTTAGCAAATAATATAGCTATTAAGTTTGTGTTTTTTTAAATAATAATAAAATGGTTATAAAAACTTTATTTTTGTTTAAGTAGCTTCACCATGTCCATTATATACTTTATTACGGTGGAATTTCTTTACATAAACTTTATAATTTTACAGCATAAAGTTGTATCTATTAGGTTTTATAATAGCCTCAAAATGGTTTATAAATAAAACTTAAAACATTTAAAAATATATAAAGGACCCCGCACACATCTTATGGGAAGTTGTTGCTTTTGTCATCCTGAAAAGTCTCCTAGGCAGAAGCTCACTAACTGTCAATACCATTTTCTGAGATCAATTAAATTTTTTACTAAAAATTGTGTGATTAATATCATTATTTTGAATTATTACTTTGTGTTTGACAGCTCTGATAGCTGTCAATAGTCAATATCGATTTTTCGACATTAGATTTGAATTTAGTGACCTATAAACATAAAATAGAAATTTATTTTACCAATTTCGATTGCTACTCGCTGTTTGACAGTTAGTTGATAGCTGTCAATAGTCAATATCGAGTTTTCAACATCAGATTTGAAGTAAGCGACCTAAAAAACATAAAAATGAAATTGATTTTACCAAGTTTGATTACTTATCGCTATCTGACAGTTAGTTGACAGCTGTCTTGTCAATATTATTTTTTTGACATTAGATTTGAATTCAATGATTTAAAAAACATAAGAACGTGAACTTTTTTATATTATTATGCATAAGACTATTGAAATATAACCTTTTGAATTTGTAAATAATGATGGATCTGTGGAGCTTTGGAGCTCCATAGGTGCTAAAATACGCACAATGGAGCCGTGCCTTTAGAGGACTTTTTCCCTTTTTAGGACGAAAAGCTACAACGTAACTATATCGTTTAGCCATTATCACCGGGTCATCTATAAGAAATGATCGATCTGTATTTGGGCTCCATAGAGCCAAACATCGATAATGGAGCTTCGTGCCGATTAAAACTTTTTCTTAGGACGAAAAAAGATACATACATATATATATATATATATATATATATATATATATATATATATATATATATATATATATATATATATATATATATATATATATATATATATATATATATATATATATATATATATCGATTTTAGATAGTGATGAGCAAAGCAAGCACTCAAGACCAAGACCGAATAGTACCTTTAACTTGGTCTGGTCTTAGTCCATCTAAAATTGAAGCCCGGTCCTTGGTCTGGTCTTCCAGCTGCAAGAGTCTTGCTGGTCTTGCTTTTGGTAGTAATATTAATACTAAGCAATGTTAAATAAAATATATATTTTTAATACTTAAAAATAAATTAAGATAGAGACTATATTTTTGCTTTAAAATTTTAAAATATACAAATTTTAACCTTAACATACATTTAAATTATTTGATTAAAAAGCATATTTTAATGTAGGGGTTTATTAATTTATAGCGCTTCATTTTTAGTTGAATTGAGACACAACCTGTTTTATACATTTAGTAACATATAGAAACATTTAAGTAATAAATTATTTAAATTTTCTTTGAAAAACATATAAAATTAAAGCAAATATAAAACGGTGAGAGGGAGCAGAAAAAAGACTTAATAACTAACCCGGTGTGACGTGAAATTTCCGTTAGAATGATTCTGATACGAAGACACAGGTTTCGATTTAAAAAAAAGTTATTCAAGAACTTTTCAGTTCATAAGAACTTTTTCTCTCTAAATTAGTCAAACATTTCTAGCAAAAGTTTGTTCACAATATATAAAGATTCTACATTTACAAGGTGGCTAATAGTGTGACAAAGCTCGAGATCTCCTCTATGATAGTGAAAATCTGAAATAAAAAAATTATAGAAAAAGGGCGTAAATGTAAAATTATTTTATCCCAGAATTTTCGAAGAATCCACTACATCTTAAGAATACTCCCTTATTTTTAACTTTCAACCTAAAATTACAAAATTAATGGAGAAAAATCCATTAAAAAAATCGCCATCTTGTATATTATACTGAAATTGTTGAACTGTCACAAAAGAACAATGTCGACGTAGATTAAATATTAAATATCATTTTGGTTTTGACAAAATGACGTCTATCATTACTTCTGGATTGTTTTGACTTTTCCATCTAAACCAGAAGTGATATTTAAATCCATTAATCTAAAAGAACTTCGATATGGAAAATATTTTTTTATTAATCCATTACATTTATATCTTAGTTTTAGATGTAATCTTATTGCCGCTTCTTACAGTGTGGAACAAAAATAATGTAATTTTTGGGATTTTGGAAATTTTGATTCACTTTTTGGCATTATTTAAGAAAAAGCAATTTAAAATGGGAAAATGGGGAAGTAATTTTTAGCTTTTTATAACTTGTGTCCCCCTTTGTCTGTCGGGACGGTTTCGGAGATAGCGAGCTTTTTTTCCGGACCATTCAGTCACCATCTTAATATTTTTGAAACATGTTATTGAATTTCCCTCGTTATCGTGTTAGAGAACTGTATAAAAGAACAAAGTAACCCATTTATTTTTTATTACAAAAAAACCTGTTACTTATTAATTAATTTTTTTGTCATGTCTGTAAAAAAACCCTCTATATATTGAATAAAAAATTTTTAAATTTTATAATTTTAAAAAAACCAAAATGCAAGAGGTCTTGCAGGTCGGTCTTGGCCCTGCGTAGCCCTTGCACCCTCGGTTTTGGCCCTTGGTCCGGTCTTGCATCCCCTTTTTGGTTTTTTTGGTAACGAAAATTTTGTCTTTTTCTTGGGTCGCTAAGACTCAAGACCGCAAGACCAAGCCCCGGTCTCGCTCATCATAATTTTAGACATTTTCATTGCAATTTCCCCATAAAAATGTGCGGAGTCCTTTTATTTTGTGATGTTTTTGATAAACTTTATTAACGTTAATAAAAGTGCAAAAACAAGGAAAATATTTTTAAAATTTTAAGGTTGTTGGCCCACATTTGTTAGACAGAAGTATTCCCTTTTATATTTAAATAGATATTTCCACAAATCAAATCGAGATTGGGATGAAGACTTTTACCTGCTTTTATGCGCATCGCGCCGAACTCGCTTAAAAAAAATTGATTGTTGAAGGGGGGTTTTCCCCTTGATTTAATAAAAAGATATTTTTCTATTTAGGTTTCATTTGTGATGCAGTATTTTTAATGGACCACAAATTTAGCGCTGTTCCAAAAAAGAACGGATACGCCTTACCAAAAGTTAGAGGTTCTCAATGCTTGATAATATTATTTTTGTAGGAGACAGTACACAACACATGAGGTCTCTTTGTTATTCAGTAATATTTTACACTATTTTACACTTTTTGGATCCACCTTTCGTAAGAGCGATTACGTAAAAAAAGCATAAAATAGTGTACACTATTTGTTAATAATAAACAGACCTATGTAAACTTTTAAAAATTATTATCTTTTTAACAAAAAAATAAAAAAATGCAGGTTTTTTTTTCGAATACTTTGATATTTATTGCATAAGTTTTTAAAAATATCGTAAGAACCGTTTTTGAGATATTCCGAAATGAATGCATGGCTTTCATACATGACAAATCGACAAAGTTAGTTATGCACAATTTGATTGGTAATATCCCGTTTTACAGATGGATAAAAAAATGTGTTTTTTTCAATTAGATAAAAGACATTTTTATTAACCCTATATTTTAATTTTATTGAATTCTTAAGAAAAGCCGTTTTACGAGTGAACAACCTTAAAGTAAGACAAGGACTACATTTCAAAATTCTTCTGTAACCTATCTACAAATACATTCTATATTAACAATTTGACAATATTTAAATAAACACAAATTTATTTTCGTAAAGATTGTTTAAAAAAATATATTTAATAATTCAATAAATGGGTAATTAGAAACCACAATGAAAATAATGATCCTTACACCACCTTTAAAGTATAAAATTAGGGTCACGTTAATGATCGAGGATTATACAGAATTTTTTTAATTAATGGTCTTTGGTCTGTGCGCTGAAAAATAAAACCTTTAACCCCTTAAGGGCGTATTTATAAGCTTTCGTAATTTTCTGCGGGAAGCGCTTTTCATAATTTGGCCATAAAAGGGTACAAAGGATTCAGGACAATATTGTGTGTAATAATTTAGTCTTTTGTTCTGAATTATTAACAAAAAACTCAATAATAAATAAACACTAATGCAGTCTTTTGTAAATTGATACGTTATTCTATGTTTAATGTACACACATAATGCTCATACATTTTTAATAACTTTTATTATATGCAGCTATTTAAGCCACGACTTTCTTATTTAAAAAAGTACAAAAAGTATACAAAATTATATAAAGTGGTCCGTATGTTATGGCAGCAATTCTACATACAGCAATGGTAATTTTAGTTTGGTTTAGATTTTTTTTTAATATATCTTTTTTTATTATTGGCCTTCTTCTATATACAGTTCCTGTTTGACCTCCAATTAGTGAAGTGCTCGCGAAAAAAAACTATATAGTTTTTTCTGGAAAGGCGGCTGAAGGTGCTGTATCAACAGCTTTTCTGGGGCTAAGCGCCGTGAACGAAGATTCCCTTTCTTGTTCCCTGGGGACCACCCCCGAGGAATTCTAATGGCGAAGATATTTTGTCCCTAGCGGGGGGAGCAGTACTGACAGAAAACGGTTAGGGGCGTAATACCAGAAGCAGTCCTTGGTCGGACGCCATTGTTTGTGCCCTGCATCGATAATTTTTTTTTGCTAATAATTAAAGTTTGGAAAAGTTCGAATTTTTCGGGGGTTACAGAGCCCGAGGGGACCCCAGAGTTCCACTGGGAAAGCGGGAAACCCTACGTTGAAACAACGTGTGCCCGAACGGGGGAGTAATTCCGAAAGCAGCGCTAAAAGAGGATTCTTCTTCTTAAGGGGGCTATTTTTTTTGGGTGTTTCAAGAACGAAACGTTAAAGGGTTTTATTATTTTATACGTTTATGACTAAAGAAAAAATCGAAAAAGTTATTTGATTTTAATTTTCAGTTTTTTAAATTTTCACTAAAGATTCTATCATTTTGGGGGTAAACAGTTTTATAGAAAAGTTGTTTAGAATTAAAAGTCCTAACGAAGTGTCACCTTCTAAGACCGTAATTTTATTTTTGGCCAAAATATCTTCAAAAATAACGAAAACAAAAATTGTTTTTTTTTTAAATTTTGCCCCATAACTTTTTTGAACCTGAACTTTGGTAGAGATATTGCCCCATATAAAAAAGCTATTATTATGTTCTTTTAAACAATTTTAGGTTAACTATTCATCTTTTTTTCTAATTTTAAATATTATTTTTTACTTTGTCCCATAATTTGTTTTCCTGTCGATTTTGGTATAAACGGTATATCATAAAAAAGATAACTTATTTTAGGACCTTTAAAACAGTGTCTGAGAAAAGTGACTAGGATAAATGGTAACAGATATTTTTAAAAATGTTTTTAAATACTTTTTTTTCCTTAAATTTTACTATCCAATTTTCCCTATTCTTGCTCCCTTTTCACTGTTATATAAAGTTTCTTTTTTAATTTATCAAACTATTTTTTAATACCCTGATAAAAAAAAAAAGATCCTAATACCAGCTTTTCTTTTGAGCAATGCCCATGCCTAAATTTGCATAAAGAAAGTTTTGGCAGAACGTTCATAAATAATAACAAAAAGTCCTAAAAGTCTCATAAATTTAATTTATTCATATATTTTTATTATTATCTTATAACTTAAGCAACAAAACGTAAATAATACCCAAGTTCAATTTCATAAATATATGTTTTTTTATTTGTTTGATTTCCGAATTAATTTTTATCTAAGTGTTTAAACTTTACATTTAGATTTAATTCTTTAAATCCAGAAATAATTTTTTTTAATTCAGTACTTAAACTCTTGAATTCAGATCTCATTCTCTGAATTCTAGACTTCTCCATTCCTTTTAGAATGGTTCAAATTCAGACTTACTGGAATTCAGACTTTAAACTTTGGATTTGTGACTTTAATATCTAAACAAGTTTAATCCTGAATTAAGACTTTTATTTTAAATCTAAAATTAATTTTCTGAATTTCAACTTCTTAAACCTGAAACTAGATCTTTCAATCGCCGAATCTAAATTTCTTAAACACTAAATTCGACTTTCTGTCGAAATCTCTACGTATTCCTTTTATTTTCTAAGATTAAAACTAAATTTAAAGCTTAAACCCATTACAAAATTAAGTGCTCTGCTTGGTATTTAAAATCTTGTAGTGTATTAGTTTATTAATCGTTCTGATATATCTTTGTGTGCATAAAAACTGAAAGCAACTGAAATATGGTTTTATTTTAAAGTTTAAAAAGAACATAAATATACGTTATGAAGTAATGTTACTTTGTAAAAATATATATAACTTTAGCGGTTTTTGGTACTTATTCAGTTTGTAAAATATACTCTACCTTAGGGAAGACTGAAATTGATTGTTAGGCCTATTCGAAATAAAATACGGATTTTTTTTTTATGCAGCGCAATTAACTTTTTAATTAACTTTATTAAAAGCTTCATCAAAGCACCAGTGGGTCAGCTATATTAAAAACATGTTTTTCTAGGAGACAGTATGAACGGTTTTTGTTTAATGTCTTCTTTATATTTAGTTTGGTATAGAAAATCACATCTAGTCGGGAAAGTAGTTTTTTTCGGACTGCTTAAAAAGCTTTTTTTCTAAAAGAAACTCTCCGAGATTACCCAAAATCTATTTCTCAAATCATGTTTGAAGGCAGGCTCTTGGTGACCAGCTTACAGTCCGTTTCGGTATCCTCTACTTACGGTATTGGCGAATCCTGAAGATTAAATGAAATCATTAGAAAGGTTTTAGGCCACAACTTGACCATCAGACGTTATGCATCCCCTTGGGACAAGTTAATAAAGTTAACAGACTACGCTAATAGACGCATTCCAAAATTAGGTTTTAAACCACTTGACAAAGTGGGGGAATCTGCTTGGTTATTAACGTGACAGATGAAAGAATTACATCATCGAAATCTCCAAATCCTACCCTTAGTCTATTCATTTTAAAAAACAGAAATAATTGGGAAGAAAACATTCCCATGGAAATCATAGCCCAGATACTTAAAGATAAACAAACAACCAAGTGAAATATTTAGATCTGTCCAGTTGAACTTTGATGGTAACTGTCTTTTATCTGAGATAAGTGTTTTGGTGGAATTACCATAAACTAAATGCCCATTAACTAAACTTGTTTCTTTTTAATTGTTTACACAGGTAAAAGTATCTATTAAAAAGAAACTTTAAAATAAAATGCATCATAAATACTGTCTAATTTGCCTCGTTATGCCTTAGAGTCCTTTTGAGAGTCCTCTGCAGAAAGTCTTCCTTTGTATTCCGGCGACAACGAACTGTCTATTAAATTTTTATTTCTTTATGAAATTTTTATATTTTATTGTGAATAAAGAGAAGGGCTGCCTTCAGAGTGATCTGATTGCTGAAATCATTAGTTTGAAGGGCTATGGGGTAATCGATAGACGTGCTCACGATATTTAAAAAGAACTTCTTATTGGGGAAAAGTGAAAAATATAGTAATGAGACATAGCTACTATTGTATGTTAATTATGTATTTTATTTATGGTTTATAAAATATGTAATAAGAAGGAAGTGCTTATTGTCATATAGTAGATTATATATATTTCTTCTCGACAAAGCAAAATAAAATAAAACTATGATAAAAAGAAATAATAATAATAAATTATTTGATAAAAGGAAAACATAATAATATAATGGTTTTATGAAATAATTATATCTAAATTTTCTTTAAAGTATTCAGGCAGTACATATTACAAATAAGCACCGAACTGCCCGCTTTTGTAATAAAAAAATTAGTTATATAGATACTGATAAAAAATTTTCCTAAAGACAATCTTATTATTGATTCAATTAAAGCAAAATAAATAGATTTTAAATGGAAAATTCTTTTAAACCAAAGTAGTTTAAAAAATGATATCATGTCCTTTGCTCGATGGGAGATTCTTCGGTCAAAAATGATAAAACAAAGAATAAACATAACTCTCAAATCTGCTCCATTTTTAAGATAAAGGTGTTAAAGAAACTTTTAAATTTTATATATATTCTTTGACACAAATCGGGTTTTAAATTTATTTCAAATTTAGTACAGTTAGCACATTGAACGAATTATACCTTCTGATGATAAACGTTTGTTACTAGTATGGACCAATGGCGTAACTTTGGGTAATTTTATTAATTTTTTTCCATTATTTCACACATTTTTTGGTACTAGCTTTATTAATAATTTGAATATACAATACCCATTTTTATTCTTAGTTTTACATTGGAAAAGGTACTTTGAAATTAACTCAATAAACGTAAAGGCCTGATATTTTAATTTTGTACTTGCGTGGTACAACAAAAGGTAATATTTAAATTAGAATAAATTATACCTTTGCAAAAATAAAATTCAGTTATAAAATCCCTTTAACTAAAAAATTTAAGGGTTGGTAGGGACTGCTGCCTTCAGCCACATCTTGACTTTTATGTTTGGGGTCCTTCAAGGACAATTATATGCAGATGGAAGTGCCTCAAGAACCTGCCCAATATTGTTCACCAGCCTCCCACTAAATGATTTATTGGGACAAAAACCTTGGTGACTAGCAGATAAAAACATAAAGTTTTATATGCTAAAGCAAACCATCATACATTTGACGATAAGCAATATTTCTCATTGTCAGCAAATTAATGACGTTCTGCTTTGTAAAGTGTTTGCATAGGCAATTTCTTTCTAAAATCTCTTTAATAGATATACAATTTTAATCTTTATAAAAATTTTGTTTAGAAATAAACAAGCAAGACTTCTAAAGTTGTTTAATTTGAATTAGATCTTTCTACATATTTTTTGCATAAGACTCCAAACTAATTTGGATTGGGGCGTACAAAATTTTACTAGGAAAACTAGTTATGTTCACTGCCAGTGGTCACTTGTTTACATATGAGAGGCAAGATCTGTGAACAAAGAGTCATTTAATCTTGTTGGCGCTATTTTCATGAAATAGGTCAGTTCTATTTTTCCATTTGGTTACATTGTTTTTGCCAATTAAATACGTTTCTTAAATGAATAACGATCAAAATTTAATATTACCTTTATTTCATGGTAAAGCTGTCGAAGATTTGTATAATTATAACTTGAAGAAGTAATGATAGTGCAATAGTCACAAACGACGTCGATGGTATGCATAATTCAGACGATACGCAAAAGACCCGGGACGAGCAAGAAGAAGATAAGAAGGTACGAAACTGCACATTGACGATTTAAAAAGAGCTTCTTAAAGTTCAGCAAAAAATGAAGTAGAGACACAACCTTCTTAAGATACATGGATAACAATACCAGAAGAATTTTTTGGGTCATATTGTTGACTATACAAATTTTGTTTTGTCTGTTTGACAAGTGTAAAATGGAAACGGTTTCGTTCGCAATTTATTGTTTTAGGTTTATTTCATACTGTATTTAGGTTTGGATATTTCTGATGTGCGGCTTCCTTTTAGAGTTGGGTGGTTTTCCTTCTTACTACATGTTAATCAGTAAATTGAAACAATAATAACAGTCATAATAAGAGTCCTTACATAAATACTGTCAAATTTTGTCTTAAGTGGCCAAATTTTAGACAAAAGGCAATGTGGGATCTAGTTTATGTGGCGGTGACACAGTCACAGGGGGTATAAAAATGAATAGGAAGCGCGCTAGTAGCGGGTTTAAGATAGTTAAGTTATGCAGCTTTCTCCAAGATATTATCTGTTTCTTGTATTACAACATAAAAAATGGCATTTTAATTTTTTTCCTCCGGAGTGACGACGAGTTAATTCTATTTTATCTTTGCCGTTTATTCATATATTTACCTTTAAATGCTTAAACAATAAAAGAAATGTAGCTAAGTATGTTACTAACGTGTATGCTATAAAAGCGATATTAAAGCAAAAAACGCCCACATAAACACAACATTATTTTTTGCCAGTAGAGTACTAATGAATTTACTTTTAATACTTTCAACCAAATAATTTACTTTCCTTTTAATATTATTACTCTTGTCATTAAATAACGTTTTAAAATAAATTATCAATTAAACCATCCTTACAATTTTCTGATTCAACTTGAGAGGCGTGTTTAGAAGTACGTGCCTTAGAATAGTAGAGTTAACTTCTTATCGGAACTCGCACGAATTCGGCTAACTGGTCAAAATGATTCTGCTAGAATGGTGATAAAGACTCTTTTATAAAAATTAAAATTGTTTAGAGAATGCCAAGAAATAATTGAAAAGAAAAAAACGTATTTGACTTCTTCTAGAGTCGAAGGCATTACTATTATAAAATATATTTTATAGAATAACGGAGATATGTTAGTTTTAATTTGACAAATAATTATTTTGTACCAAGGGCGTAAAATAGACTTAACGATCATAAGCAAAGTTGTTGTCCGAGCTGGGCGGGGCCAACCATCACCTGAGGGCGTAAAAGTGTTTACGCCAGTGGAGCAAACATTTTGCATGAAAATTCATGACTACATTTTCTGAGTTATTTTTTTTAATTTTTGTTAATCAATGTTTTGTATATCGGATCTTAATGATAGAGATATGTATTGTCAAGCTTCTTAAGTCAAATTGATTAAATAACCTTAAGTTACCAAAAAGAAATAATTATACGTTGTGTCAACAAAGTTGTCAAAAAATGAAGCTAAATTTAAATTATGAGCCAAAAATAAATAATCTAAAAATGGAAAGCAGCAAAGAAAGTTCTGCAATAGCTGTTATTAGTAAGTCAAAAATAATGTATGAAAGGTATGGATTTATGACATGATGCAAATTACGAACGGTTCAGTCCATAACAAAAAGTGCGCTACTGGTATACTTTTGTTAATTGTTTAATGTTTTAAATTGTAATCGGTGTACTTTTAACATAATGTTAAATACACAATAATAACTGTTTCACCCAAAATTGAAGTGGTATTACATTTCCATTGTTGTTTCATAAATTTATAAATGCGTCCTTGAATGGGAGCGTAAAATGGTATTTTACGCCCGGTCGTACAAAAAAAAGATATGTTTTTTTCATATTCGTAATCTTCGGAAAAAACTTTTTCAATAATTGTTCATTTACATTTGTTAATTGATTAAAAGAAGGCGAAGTTCCTCCTACACCAATCCACCCAGAAAAAGTAATTACCGCTAGAATAGATTTATTATATCTCTCGATAGCAATATGGTTAGTACTTCGACTTTGTATTCTTTGGTGGAATATTTAAATAATCTTGTAAGTCATTATTAAGGAATTGAAACTCCTTGTTGTCCAATTTAGTGATCCACAAAATGTGGTCCAATAAAAATGTGTAGCCAACATCGCCAAATTTTCTGTGTATTTAGAACGAGCGGTACTGGTTACACACCGTTTGCATCCAGTGTTTAGCCCAATTATGTTTATGTCGATTACTCCCAACTAGTTGTAAAATTCGCTTGGTTGAAAGCAAATAGTTTGCGAAACTGTTTTCAAAATCCATCATGTATTGTTTAGATCTGGGGGAAACCAGTGACCAAACTTTTACTGCATCTCAAGATCTAATAAATAGTTGCCTGTAGATAACTAAAATCAAAAATCCAACCAATTTTTTTTCTAGGTAATTTTTTTTTTTTTAAACAATAATTATTAATAAAAAGTTGCTTTTGAGTGACAGTGAGGAAGGAGACGGAGACGAGGTAAAGTTCGTCCCGTCCCTCGTCCTCGAAATCTCCCGAGATAATATATTTCGAGATCAGGAGATGAGACAGGAGCCAGACAATGACACGTTTGTCCTCGTCCTCAGTCTGCCTTGTCCTTCACTTTAATCCTGAGTTGCTCTTGGCTTTATTCTTTGCACTTAAATTAATTCTCAATATACAGTGCATTAGCAATTAGGATAATTTAAATAAAAAATTCAGATCGGAAGTTTATCAAAATGCTTGGACCTGTCGATTTTTATTTTTAGTACATGTTCACACATTTTAAACTAATTTTTATGTCTGCACAGTGCACAAGGTGGTAATAAAAGACATATTTCTTAAATGGAATATAGTATTATTTATTATTTAGTTAATTATTAATTCCATTGTTTAATCTTGAAATGTTCATTCCTCAAATTGTTTTTACCAATTTTAACTTTTTCATAATAATTACATAATTCAAATATCCATAATGACAATATTCTTATACCTACGTAACTTTCTGGGTATAGAATATAAAAAGTAATTATAGGAATGTCTAGAATTAAATGTAAATAGAATCCTGAAATCAAACTAGCAAACAGAATTTAGGTATATAGTATTCTATTTAAATTTTAAAAATTACTTTGTAGCACTCTAACACTATATTACACTGTGTGCCTCATCTGAATCTAAAACATCGTTAAAATTCTACATACTATCGAACTATATGCATCGAAGATTGAGCGTGTATATTATCCAATAGCATCTTTATATTCAAGGCATTAAATCATTTACTCCTGTCATCGTTGACTCACCCTTGTACACTATATACCTACAAACCACCGCAAAACGGCAAACCGGTATGTATTTTGCATGATGCATTGTTAGTTTAAATTAAAACTTTAAAACAAAATAGCGGCAAATCCTCAACTAACAGAAAAATGATTCAAAAACAACCTCTGCATAGGCATCAAAAAGTGCCGCTATGTCAGCCTGGCAGTATTTCTTTGCCATATGATTGTTTTATTCGGGATGCGGCAATAGTTTTGCATGCTTTTTTACTATTTAAAGGTCTATAGAGCGGTTGCATTTTAAAATGTTTGCATTTTTCCTTACTTCATTTTTGTGTTTGAAGCTTGTTAGAAGTAAGAAGTGTGAATTAATATTTTTTTTTAAAAATGGAACACCTGTATAAATGCTTATATTTTTTATAACACGCCTTGTAAAGAAAGTTGACGATTGAGTTTTCTTAAATTGTGTAGTTTTGTAAACAGGATTTTGACTTGATGGACACCCTGAAGAGATAATAAAATAAAGAAATAATCAGAATAATTTCTGTTTTTTTTTATTTAAAATAGCAGTATAGAATATACAAGTGATATAAAATGTCCATTAATAAAAGTAGAAAAAAATCTAAAAGATAATGGAATATAAATATAAACTGAAGCAAAACATGGTGCAAAATGTTTTCTAAATTTTTTCTTAATTATAGGGTGTTTGAGTAATAGTTTTTAAAATCTTAACAGCAGTTAGATCTTGCAAAAAAAGTCTCTATAAACATAAGTTCGATATGCACGTTTTGAAACTAAATACGCAGGGCCCCAGTTAAAAAAAGAAGCTTTGAATTGTACATAATTTTAAAACAATCTAAAATACAACCTTTTCGTTATTTGAGTTTTTCAGTGAGGTAACTCCCTATTTTTTTTAAAAAGGGTATAAAAGAATCGATTTAAATTTCTTTTTTCTTGAAAGCAAAGAAAATTTAATAAAAAATCAAGAGACAAAATAGTTGTATTTTAAATTGTTTTATCGGGGGTAATATTAATGAGTGTTTAAATTACCAATTATTTTTCACGATAGCGTTTTCTCACAATTTTACGAGTCCGAGGGGCGAGTGAAATTTTTGTAAAGAAAACACGCGTGAGTAAAAAATATCTGCTTAATTTTAAAGCACAAGCGAAGCTTAGGAGAATCTTTCACGAATCAAAAACGTAGATAAAGTTTATAAACTTAAAAATTAAATATTAGTTCAATAAAACCGTCATTATTATTTAAAAATTCAATGTCAATTTATATGGTATAAAAACCATGCTGCCTAGATGACGTCGATTTTCCGCTGTAATTTTCCACAATACCACTTCTCTCCTATGGAAAATATACATAAGTGAAATATTCAAAATAATGAAAATAATAAACCAAAAGGTGAAACATTTTGAAAGGCAATTAATTTTAGATTTTTTAACACCCTATATTTGAAACGATGCATTTCTTGGACCTATGTTTATAGAAACTTATTTTGCAAGATCCAACTGCTGTCAGAAGTTTGTAAATACTAAATCTTAAACAACCTGTATAATTCTTTAAGAACTAGAAATATATTGTTGGAGCTTATTACAGTTAGTTCACTTAGGTTTTAAGTCATTAAAATTTTTCGAGATGTCTCGTCTCGTCTCGTCTCGAGTTTGTCTCGAAGGGATTTTATCTGTCTCGTCTCGTCTCAGTCTGAGACAAAATGCTGTCGGGACGAGGACAAATGGCTTCGATACGAGACGAGACGAGACGTC
This sequence comes from Listronotus oregonensis, assembly GCA_019359885.1. Lineage (NCBI taxonomy): Eukaryota > Metazoa > Arthropoda > Insecta > Coleoptera > Curculionidae > Listronotus > Listronotus oregonensis. The sequence continues at coordinate 156,076 of JAHBCN010000496.1, forward strand.
TCGTATCCGTGGCAACCCTACCTTTTTTCGTTTTTTTTTATAATATAACAAAACGTACTATGAGACACTTTACTCATAAAAGAACGTTAGTAGAGAATGAAAACATATTGGTTTTGAAACTTGCTTAACTGAGTTTGAGAGTGCTCGGCGCTGAAAGAGACTCTTCGTGGCCTGATTCGCCACTCATCATAAAGGGCTGATTTTGAAATGATAGTCAATGTTATTAGCTTGAGCTGCCGAAAGATGAAAACTGTCGCAATATTAGCTTTATTATCGCACTATAAAACAAATTAGGCCTTAATCTCATAAGTGTTGTAGCTAGTAATGGTCCGATTTCAATTTTTATAAATGTCTTTTAAATTTGAGGAGAATGTTTTCAATTGTATATTCACATTTATATAGATTGGGAATGATTGTTAAAAATGCTTGTCGACTGCGAAGGAGCACCTATAGCACTGAATGATACGCTCAATCGCAGTTTTGCCTGCGCTAGTCTGCAAAACATTTCTATACTTTCCAACTGATATAATTTAGATACAATTTCCAGTTTTTAATCTCAACTTAAAAAGCCGTTATTTAAAATTTAATCGACCATTTGCCTAATATCTAATAATTTCAAAGATACGTAAAGAATTTGTTTAGGCATTGAATAAAACATATATGACAATATTCCATCTTAAGTACTAAAAGTATATGTTATTGACTGATTATTTTTAAAAAATCAGCCTTATATTAAAATTAACGAGAAACTAATTTTTAAAAAAGGTCTGATTTAAGCGCTTTTCCGGCTTTTCTCGGTGAAAATGGTCACCGGATTTTTCAAAACCATTTTGTAGGTTTTTAATTTTACAAACGGTCCTTTATGTATAAAGCTATGTAAAAAAAAAAAAGGTCCTTTTTTCAAAAATACTCCTGAAAAATAATTGCGGAATTTTGATTTTAGTAATCTACAGGTTATTCTGGAGGTCATGGTGCAGCAGTCATATTTGCTAAATATTTAATGAGAAATGGAACTTTTAAGCAGTAATTCATTGTATAAGCTCTCAATGTTTAACTACTATAATTTTCTACATTTTTAACAATTAACAGCATCATGTCTTACTTGGTGGATTAATTAATTCATTTTTAAAAATATTTTCTAAAGAAGCATGTCATAAGGGAGAATGAAAACTGTATACGTTGTATAAAGATAAATAATAAGGTTTTTAATCTGATATAAGGTAAAGGTATATTGTTTTTAATTTAAAAAAATTAACACAGTTTAACACCAGCAAAGTGTATATTTGCATTTCGGGCAACCCATAGTCCGGTATGGTATACAGGCTTTAAATAAATCGCTAACCTTAATAAATACTACAAAATGTTAAGTAAGGTTTGTTCAGTTTAGGTAATAGAACCTTTACATTTTTATTGAATAAAGTTTCTATGCATAAATACTCTCTGGCTAATGTGAATTTACTTTTCTATTTGTCTCTTTATCTTCAATTTAGTGCAGAGTTATTTGAAAAGAAAATGGCTTATTTACAGATCGTGCATTTCGCTTTAAAAGAAGTACACCTCCTTTACCTCTTGTATACATTATTCACGGAAGAAATATTATTCGAAATATGTTCTGCTCTTTCAGGTTTTATCGATTATTTTTGTTTGTATTTTTGGATTTAAATCATTACTGTTAAAAAACCGTCTTTAAGGAAGCACAGGTTGTTCATTCTAAAGTAAACAGGGCTTTATTTTTGAACTTCCCTGTGTTTTTTTAAAAACGAATATAATACTGTGTATTTTTTTTTCCATAGAATTCAATAATCTAACTAGAAAACATTTGAAACAAAAACAAGATATGTTACAGTAATATATATTTTTTAAATGGATCGCATCGTATATTTTTATATCAATAGATATGACATTTCACGAGGAATTCCGTGATATAGGGGGCTTTATTTCGTGATTCTGCCGTAATTGCTTTAAAAAACTGCACGGGATACTATAAGGATAGATTCACCTGAAAACTGGCTATTACAGGTCACAGGTGCTTATTTGTGAAAGTTGAAGAATTTAAAATACGTTGATGGCTTTTTGAGAAGTTACAATAAGGTTTTCATGAAAACGGTTTTTAAATTATAACATTCTATTATAAATGTGAGAAATGCCAGGTGAAACAACAAGATAGCAAATCACCAAAATATATCAGTAAAAACGATTTCAAACCAAAGGTCTTATTCAAAGAAATAAAATCTCATATTAGAAAAAAACTACAATGAGAAAAAACCGAGGTCGAGCTTATTTAAATTATTTTTACTTAGTATCCTGCATTTAGTTTTTTAATGATGATGGAAAGAGATATTGAGGTATGACCCTGCAAGAAGAAGAGTAACCCATGCGACGGTTCAGAGAATACTGAAATATTTTGCAGCATTTAACACGTGAACAAAAGGAACTTTGCTTTCAATTTGTTTCCCAAATTTTAATTCATGAACAAGATAACGATCCTACCCTGTTTCAAACGATTCTTTGGACGTTCACTAAACAGGGAATGTTTCACTGACGCAATACGCACAGCTGGGCAAGAAAAATCCCAGGAAATTTTAAGATATTAAATACCAAGGAAGGTCTTCTCTTCATGTCTGGTGTGGTGTGCTTAACAATAGAATTGTTGGGCAATATTCCAAAGTGAGATCCTTAACTAAAGAAATATATCTCAATCTTCGGTACTGATATTGAGGACATTTTAGAAGAATTGCCACTTGAAACGTTTCGCAAGATAATTTGGCAACAAAACAGAGCGCCGCCCTCTGAGCTGTTCAAGGTCAAGTTGTGCAAGTATCTCAATCGTCGATAATCAGTGATTGGACGTTATGGCACTATTAGATGGCCACCTAAGAGTCCACAGATATTACAATTCTGTACACCAGCGGTTGTCACTTGAAGAATGTCAAGCTCATCAAAATGGGAACACAAACACGGGAAGAAAATGGAGAGAAAAATTGTGTAAATGAAATTAATCAGTCTTAAAACGGAACCCAACACTTGAAGAACTGAAAGGCTGATGAGGAAGCTATAGATTATGTTTCGAAAATAACGGGGGTCATATTGAACATTTAAAATTATTAGTAATATTATAATTCTGTTATAAGTGTTCTTAAAGAGTAAACCATATTTTACTCTGCATTAATAAATTTTTTCCACATAGAATTTATATAAGCTTGGTTTAGAAATAGATATATTATATCATTTGTAGCATAGTTATATAATATAATATGAAGCCGTTCTTCGATAAAACCCCACGACAAACTAAAAGGATATGAATGGGATGGAAAATTCTTGACTCTGATAGCTTAGTTTAGGGGAAACCATCCTTATAGATGCAGTTTTAATAATTGCATCAGAACCTATGAAATAAGTCCATACTTAGTGTCAACGAATTCTCAAAAATCTTGCATCTATTACTGAAAATACACTTAAATCATATATTTATTTTTTTAGTAGACAGGAAAGTTCTGGAAAAGAATAATCAGTTTACTTCACTTTTCATCGTAGAATGTATTTCAAAATTAAAAGCAAAAAAGTAACATTGAATTCGGGTGAACAAGAGTTTATTGAGGTTGAGATTCAAACAACACAAAGGTTTTGAAGTGTTTGATTAAGGTAGCATTTAATATAGTTGCTTTCGATAGATGAGTAAGTAATCTGATGGAATGCGTGACCCACCCAAGTACACGGTGTCCCAATGGTTTGGATTGCTATCCTTCCGCGACTTGAAAATTTCTTAAGGAGATACGAGGCTATAAAGAAAAGTTGGTGCACGGATGCTGATTGAAATGCCGCCTTAAAAGTTTAAACACTTTAAATGCTTTTGAATAGTTTCAATATTCAGCATCTTCACTTTTTTCAATCACCTCAGTATCATTTGATAAGATAACAAAATAAATTCTTTGATTCTTATTGCAACTTTTTCTGTTCTATAAGAGAGTGGTATTAGATTTACACACTGACGTTTCGTCTTTCTAGCGATCATCAACTTTGTTTTATTTTAATACGGCCCTGAGCTTTTATAACAGATTTCATGAGCTTTTAAGGTCCCAAGACCAATGATGTATCGCACTTATTCGAAAAATTTATATAATTGGCAATTTCATAAGAAATCATGTGTTAGAGAAAGATAGATAGTTAGATTTTTGATAAGTTCCTACCAGGAAATTATTTAAATGCTTTCTTTTTTAACAAGTATATATGAGCAATGGCTTTCAGACCTGAAGTTTTAATAATTGTTATAAAAACCCAGGACTGTATTTAAAACGAAGGATAATGGCGGCCAAAAAGAGAAAATGTCGGTGTGTAAATGTAATAACAATTCTCTTATAGAACAAAAAGTAGTTAAATAAGAATTAATCATAAATGAAGGACAAAAAGCCAAATAACTTTACAGCGTTTTTCTTAGTAAATTTTGAAGTCTTCTGGGGATGCTTCTGAGCGAAAAAAGTTTATCAATGATTAACAGGTGAAAGGGCTGAAATGACCTCCTAAGGCCAAAAATGGGCTTTTCCTGTTAATATCTGCCAAAATAGAATTTGAAGAATTTTGTTAAAAACAAAAGCTGAAGACTGCCTCAGCTCATGAAAATGGTTCCAGTAATTTTTTTTTTCTAAAAATCATTGAAGCTTTCGATAATTGGACTCAAAAAGTTCCTTATTTCAGCTGCGTCATCATAAAATGCCGCTATCTTTATGGAATTTGTATTTTTGGGAGAATCAGATTGATTGAATAATGTACATTTTTAATCATTTAATTTCATCGAAATAGAAAAACCTGCACTGACGTTGCATATGAGTTTGGGTCCATTCTGATTTTTGAATATGAAAAGTGGTAAAAGTTTTCTTTCACAATATTTTATGGGTATCTCAATAATTTGTTGATTTAAAAAAAAAATGGTTTATTATTAACATTTCTTTTTCTTCACCCTTCTGCGTTTGATAAAAATTGTTTTGCCCATCTGCCTTTTAGTAAGAAATTCACTACTACCACATCTATCCAGTGTGGTGGCAAGCTATGGATTTTCTGACCGCCGTTTTGCGAAATATATTGGTGTTGCGGAGTTTGCAAGCACTATTTAGTAGATTTTGAGATGTCCGCGCAACTTTTATTTTATGATTGCCGATTGTTAATTTAATTAAATTCTGTCAGCCTGAAAGCGACATTTTAAGTACATTAATACCAAATAGGCTTTTTTAAAACTCTTTAAAGTAAATAAAAATTCTGGTATGTCCAAAAACCACTCCATGAATAATAATTCAATACCGAAGGACTGGAATTTCAAAGGTTAATTGAGCAGTAAAATAAATTTTCCCACGTAATTTTTGTTTTTCGAAACTTATATTGTGGTTCATCTAAATTATAAAAAGAGTGAATAAAAAAACTTTTTTGTTTTTTAAAAACTTTAAAATGGAACATCTAGTCCAGGATCTAAGGTCTATTTTGCACTTTGATTAGCATCAAGCCAATGTTCATCAGAAGCTTCATTTGATTTGAGACGTCAACAATGCCTAATGAAAACTCCTCGATCAGTAGCTAATAAAAGGTAGCGCGATAAAATATGCCGATTTGAGGACTTTGGGACAAGAAACTACACTGAGTTTTGTTTAATTCAAGATACCATCTAAATTATTTGAAAACATATTTGTCCTACAAATGTATGGTTTAATCAAAGAGTCCCCTTCTTCCAACATGGTCGATTACCAGGTCATCAAAATGATAACTAACCAGTTGATGCGGATGAAGTTAATATTTATATAATATAACAGTCATATTATCCTACAAATTGTGTAGATTTATCAAACCTACACCTGAAACAGAAACATCACCACAAGACCATTCTTCCCATAACTGATCATGGTAGGGAGCAAAATATTACATATTAGGGTTATGGGTTTTCGCCCAAATGAAATAATGTCAATAAACAAGAAAACAGGTATTATACTATTGACTGACAAGAATCACAATCTTTCCTTTCCTTATTTTGTAACATAAGATACAGTGAAACATTTTTTTTAAATTTAAAGTGATTTATTTTAATAAACTAGGTACAAAAGTTTGTCTTTTTACATTAAAAAATTAATCTTCATCAGATTCATCTCGACAAATTCAATAATATCACAGTTAATATCTTCATCTATTTTTACTTTCCTTATTCGTGATATCTGGACTTTGTAATAACATTTTATGAATGGAAAGGATCTGTACTACTACTTTTGAGCGTAGGACTGGGATAAGACAGCAACGTACCACGCAATTCTTTAGACAAACATGACTGTTAAAAATACAGCAAATATTAACTAAGTAAAGAAAACAGCTGGTTGGTAATCATTTTTGATGACCTCAAGAATATATGTTGGAAGAAGGACTCCTTTAATCAAACCATTACACATTTTGTAGAACAAATATTTCTTTCAATAATTTAGATAATTACATTTGGATTAAATAAAATACCCAGTTAGCAGTTAGCATTTTAAAAATCATCAAATCAACATATTTTATCCTTGCTACTTCTGTTACCATAATCGAGAGTTTTCTCATAGAAACTGTTGGGCATCCTACTCAAATAAAGCTAATTCAGAAAATTAGCCAGAAAATAATCATGCAAAAACGGCACTGAATCCTTGGACTAATCTATTTCTACCTCAGCGAAGAGTTCTCTAGAGGGTGAAAAGTTTTTGCCTCTGAGCTCTGTCTGAACCCCACTCTAAAGCCATTGTATACCTGCTCCAATATCATTGCATTTATTAAACAAAAGTCTATAGCATTTTAGACAAAAAGTATCAAAGTCATGTTTTATTAAATTATTTATTCTATTACATTGTGAAACTGAAGTGTAAAGGAAAGTTCAATGAGCTAACAAACAGATTATTCATAACAACAAAATGCTTAATAATGCATTATAATTTTTAGACTTTGGCCTTAACTGGATTAGATTTAAACATGTAAAATTGGTCCTTCCCTGACTCCATTAGTAAAGTCTCCAAAGGGACTACTGATTGTGTGGAGAGTCCGACTCTCTCGTGACCGGTTTAATGTTTAAATTCATACCTTACGATGCTTTCAGAATCATCACACTTAAAAGTATACTTATTTACTAATTAGATTAAAAATATTGTATGCAGGCAAGTTGAGTATGAACTTTAATACTTGGCAGATGAAAATTTTTGTAGCCAGCGCCGCTCCAGCCCTGGATCAGGGAAGAAGTGAGATTGTCTTTCATCGCCTTTATCGACGCTGTACTTATGTGAACAAATTTCTAGCTTTATGTTAAATACATATTAATTACTCCAAATAAAAAAACATTTCTTTTTTTTTTGGTAAAATGTTTAACATTACTTAAATTGGTGAAGCTCTTAGATACTGAGGTACTTCTGGGTTCTCAAAAAGATTTTATTTGTATAAGTAGCTTTTCTGGGCTTAAATTGTTTTTCACATTTGGCTTTTTGCCTCCTTTTCCAACTGGGTCCAGATATAGCTTCGCTTGTCACCTCTAAGGCCATGCTGCTTGTAGCTTCAGTTTCCATTCACAGATATCCTTTTCAGTTTCAATTGATCGTAGATGTCTTAGATGAGCAGGTTTAGGAATAGTATTGACTTTTCTTTGTGGTGGCATAAGGGCAGTTGGTATAAATCTGTGGCTACAGTCTAATCATGTATTTTACCAATTGGTTCTCAGTGGTACTGTAGAATCGGTGCGAATCTGTATGCAAATGCTTCCAAACAAAACTAAAACGGAAAAATCCTGTTCGAGAGTGAGGGTACTGATGCTGATTTTTTTATTGAGTTTGGAAACAACACTGGCATTCCTCTTGTACTCGGTTTAGCGATGAAGATTGTTTTTTGAGAGAATTCATTGAAAGTGGTTTTGGCAGTTTGAGTTGAATGTCCGACTATGAAGCAAGATTTGAGCAGGTAAAGAGATTAGGTCGTATGTAGAATAGGGATGAAATGGTCAGGCGTGAAAAAGCCGTCGATAAGGTATTTTCCTGGGTAATGATGGAGGACTCAGCTGAGGCAGGAAGCCGACAACTTGGCTGAAGTTTGACGAAGTGAGGGAATGGGAAGATCTTGTAAGGCATCTGAAGAGAAAATCTTGAATACCCTCATGCCTTATGGATTCCTGTTTAGCCATGGATGAACTTAGAGTCATAATGGATTTGTGGAAGAAGGTGGTTTTTATGTTGCTATATAAGTAAGGTATGGTACTTTACAAAATAGTTTTATTACTCTAGTGAGTACTTGCAGAGATTCTTTGCTGTAAGTGTTGTTTCAGGGAATCGGGATAATATTGTGTGTGGGATGCTTACGGTTTCTTAATGCAATTCAGAGACAAGATAGAGCATTTTCTTTTGGAAAATTTGGGGGTTATTGAACTGTTTTGGACCAGGAAATTTAGTTAATAAAATAGCTTTTATTTTGCGTTGTAAATTGTACAAGTAAGGATAACAGGGTAAGCAAAAGTAATAAACATATTTAATCATTTTTCCCTATACCTATTAATAAATAAAGTTATGTGGTAAAAAAAATCAAAATAATAAATGAGTAAGTATTTTTTAAATTAGTTCTTTACCTAAAGTTAGAATCAGTTTACACAAGAATACATGTTTTATTAGAAAATTTAAATTTTTATAAGTAGAATACCAAAAAAATCTTAAATAATGGAAATATTCCAATTCCAGCTTTGCTGCATTTTGAGTTCTTTTAATAAACATTGGGAGAATTGTTCTGATTATAGAACCAATTAAATTTCAGATTTTAATACCAAAAGCTAAAAAAATTACAGATTCTTTTTGAAAATTGTTTATAAAAGGTCCAATGGCATTAAAAAGATATATAGTTACATATTTATGTAGTGGGGTCCCTTAACAATGTAAACCATTGAATATGCATCATAGTTTTGGCTACTTGTTGGGCACAGAAGGTAGTCTTTTAATTACTTTGAAATTGAATTTCCACTAAACAGCAATTAGCAGTTTAAATATGCTTTTAAAATAGTTGAGCTGAAACTTTAGCAAACAAAATATTATTATTAAATTTGAAAATTCTAGCTTTTAGGTTTATGTATAAAAGTGTCTTTCTGTAAACTTAAGTATATAAATTTTTTTACTTACAATCATAAAAATATGTTTTTTTATTGTTTTTTGCCTTTCTAGATTTCTGTAATAAACAGTGTAATAATGTGATATTACATTGAAAAATATTTTATGATTATTTTAATAATTTTTTCATATCTATATCGTATAATCTAAAAATACAATTTTGCAGCTGAACAGATAAAATTATTTTATTTTTACCTGTTGGTTTTTCTAGCACTTTTAGTTTAAAAGCCATATAAAATTTGTTGAATATAACATATAAAATTGTAAGATGGTTGCATATCCAATAAATTGATAACAGACATCTAATCTTCCTTTTTTTCGTGGCAATTTATTTGGTTTGACAAGATTATAGGTCTTATTGTAAAACATTAGTAAATAGAAGTTTTAATACCAGTTTTCTACTATTTTTATTAAAGAGGTAGGCGTTATACAGATGCAAAAAAGCATGAAGCCTCACAATTATAATTTATGCCAGTGGTTTAAACAAGCTAAAAACCAAAAACACATGGTTAGTTAATTGTTTTAAATATATTTTCAAAATTTAAAAAAAAAATTAGCAACACTTCACTCACGCACGATAGAGTCAGTCATCTTTGCGAGACGACACATTTGTACTTTTGAAAACTGTTTATTTACATTCTCAATTTCTAGGCAACAACTGTAGGAGAAACCATTAGAACCAGACATCCACATTTGAGAATACAAAATTATTAAAGTTCTTTAGCAGCATTTTTATTTGAGCAGCACTGGAAAGTTGCTAGAATATGAAAAGACCAAATTATTTATAGGAGGATGTTTTCATGGTCAAGGGATCGTACTTTAACAATAGGTTTTTTTTCCTGCTATTCAAATTTTTTCTTCTTGTTCGACAACATATATGTAAATCCAGATTTCTCGGCTGTTATCCGCTTCTGAAACCCTTTATACTTCTGGGAAATCTTTCATGGTAAATTGATTCAAATTAGCATTTGAATGAAATATTATTTAAATCTCTCAACGTAATAAATAAAAATTAATAAATTCCGGGTATGAGTAAACACAATATGAATTAACAATATTATTCTTATTTCACTACAATGTGAACAACGATTTGGAAACGCAGTAACTGGTGGATCCAGATCGCTTTCTGTTATGGAGTGTGAACCTTGGGCACTAGATAGTGCGATGTGTAAATTCATTTAAGCGTTTAATCAAAAGATCTGCAAAGAGGGGGCTGATATCTATTAAAAACATTTAAATTGGTAGGAATAATGCTGAAAAATAAAGACACATACACATTTAAAACCTCAAAACAAATGATCATGTGCAGGCTCACACAAGAATGATGATGTTGCTAAAAAGAAACGGTAAGAATAATATTTATAATTTACTAGTTTAGTTTATTTATTATTTATTAAATGTGTCTAGTTTCCTTTTTTTGTTTTTTAATTAGTTTTTCCTGATTTTTCTGTATTTTTGTTATTTCTTTTTTAATGATAATATTAAAGAATGTTTGAAAATATAGGAGCACATCATAATGAAATAAAGTATATTTCTTTTTGTTCCTTTTGTTACCACAAACATTGGTGAAAGCATAACTATTAAAGTCTCTATGTTGTCCAGTGTTTAAATGAGTTAGATCAATAATAGGATAGCTTTTTGATTTTCCATTTTTAGGAAGTCACTCTCAGTATCAGGGGTCATTAATAATTTTCTCAAAAATCGCGCACATATAGAACAACAGAAATGTCTCTTACCAATTCTGTAGGAACCTTTAAACCGCCACGCTGTAGACAATCAAAGTATTCGTCGTCAATTAGGTTTCCCTTACTTTCAACAAGAAAAGAAAACACAGATGTTACAACGATGTTATATTTTTTTTTACAATTTTGTGGGCAGCATAACAGGCTATAAGTAAATTTGTACCGATTTGTCAATTTCATATTCATTTAGGTATTCAATATAAAACAAAAAATTCTTTGTGCAATTCGCTATTTTGAGGTATTGTCCAATCAAGATCATTTCTCCCATGGGATACAGCTGTCTCCCCCCTGTTTTTGGGTCTCTATTAAAGAGAAATTATTGTATCAGCAGCGCTTCTAAATATGTTTGAGTCTAATTTTTTTCTCAAGATTTAAAATATCATCAAAGCTGGACATTGTAATTACAACCTCCGAGAAGTCTGCATTTACCAAATCTTTTTTCTAACTCTTTCTAGTAAATCACCTGGTAAAGAGATAAATCTAGTCTGAAATGAAGAGTCACTATTTCGTGAGAAACAGAGGGTACCATGGCAAAGTGCAGAATAGGTGTCAGTTTGTGTAAGGTTTAATTATTGTTTTCAAGTTTATGCCAAGCTTCAGCAAGACTTTTCGGGAAACAGGACTGCTTTTTGAGAAGTAATGTGGTAAATTTGGAAAAGATTTAGTAAATGCATTTAACTTTAAAGGTCTAGTTTTGTGTAGGTAATTTTTGCATTGACTCCACCAAAAGAGACCATCCTAGAATAATGTCATTTTCTAAAATGCTTGAGTGCAAACTACAGAATATTATTTTTAGTGTAGTATCATGATCTGTCTAGGAATATTCCGGCTTCAGTCATTGGCGGCTTGCCCTTGGGAGAGAGTGGTGAACATATGCAGTTTTATTCCCTGTAATTTGCAGGGGTTGAGAATCTGATCTGAAAACTAGGCAAACAAAGCAGCACGCAGCCAAGACTGGGCATGCAATCGACTTTCAAACGAGAAAACACTAGAGAGACTACTTATATAAAATAATACTAATAAAGAAAAATCAGGTACATAGGAACTAAGAATATAAACAAGTAAACTAGTGCAACGTACAATAATAAAACCAAAATGTCAATCGATAAAACTCAAACAGGTAATTTACTTACCTTCTTTAAGTGTAATTTCCAATGCAATATTTCAGAAATATTTGTGCGAAAATAATCATAAAAATATCTCTGAAAATTAAAAACAAAATAATGAACCATTAAAAAGAGCACTTGTAATTTGAATTTATTTCTTAAAAAGCACACCAAGAAATGTCAAGTTCATTTGCCAAGATTTACTTTGGTGACTTGAGAGAAACACCCAACATTTTTTCACAGCAGATATTCTTGTTTTTACGCAATGTCTGCGGAAAAAACTGCCCTGGTCACTCACAAATTTTGGCCATTAGCAAGACCTTACAGGTTTAGTCTGACTTAATAATATTTTCTCTTTCAAAAAAGATTATTCAGCAATAGCTATAAATAGAGAAATATATCATTCAACGTAAATCATATGATCAAACAGCTGAGCAAACGTGCCGCTAGATCTGGCTGCATAGCGTTGATTTGTCATTATTTGTTGCGCGGTAGGCTAGTACTACTGGACATCAGATTCTGATGAACTTCAACGCTGTTGCCAATTGTTTTTTTTTAATTTTTGACTGAGAAAACATTTTTTTTTTTATTTGTAGTTTAAAGCAGATGGAATTGAATGATGGATATGTCGAATCTACCGGATAAGGATTTAGACGAAAGTTGCCAATTATTAAGCGTTTGTGAAATAATTGCTACCAAAGTTTGTAACTTTGATACTGTTTAGACAGAATCCGTCAAGTTTAACACATAAGTCATATGAACTTTTAACTTGCTCGAGCTCCAATTATCGCCCATTAAAATCAGAGCATTATACTTTTACACCCTTGTATATTTAAGGTATGTTACTAAATATTAACATGAGAAAGTCCAAATGCCATAGTGTTTAATCTTAATACACTTTAACTTTATGTTATATTAAAGAACCTAGTACTCATGGGGCAAGAATAAAAGTAAAGGAAGCGGAGATATCGATGATTGACCTTCCTGCAAATTTTCACCACCCTCACCTCTGGTCATCCCCTATTTACTCACTTGTCTCATTTTTAGGGATTTAGGTATGTCCATACCTACTTACCTGACATGTTTTTTAAGCATAACATTACCTAGACAACCTTTATCTGAAAAGGTTAACTTACACTCAGGGGGTACGCCTGCGCGGAATAAGCCCTTTGCAGCACATTTTTACTTAGCGAAAAATAAATCCTCCAAATTAAATAACGCTTTTGTCAATTTTTTCTATACATAATTCTCTAACAGGAATTGTGATTTCAAATTTAAATATAAAACTTTATGAAATGTAATTTCCACTGCCTCGCAGAATTACTTCTCTCCATACATATTCATAACAACGACTAATCAGGCGGCCGGGGCAAGTTCCATTATTACATCTCAAATAAAAGCAAAGTAAATAAGATACAAAGCATAGCGGTTCCGATAATAAATAATTTTTAATTTGCAATCAGTAAATAAGTGCAATTTTCCTATGTTTATTTTAAAAGGAAATTCTATAAACTGTTCATACTCATTTAACAAAAAAAATAAGCAAAAACGTGTTCCATTGGTTTAAAAAGTAAGTAACTATGGTTACAACAATAATAAATGTATTGCATTGCTTTAAAAAATCGGTAATTTTCATGATTACTTACGGGATGTTTTTTTCTCAAACGAAAAAATTGACTTTTCTTTTTTTTAAAGGTCAACCCAACTTTTCCCCTTTTTGGAAAGAATTAAAGGAAAAAAAGCGCTTTTTTGAAATTTCCTTTTTTTTTGGATAATAAATAATTTAAAAAGATCGGATATCTTAACTGTTTAATAACAATTTCTTATTTTTAAACAATATTCTTTAAAGCTTTAAGAAACATTTTTGGTAAAAAAAAAACAGTTTATACCTTTAAAAACCGGGCATAGTCAGATTGCGGATCAAATAGGCAGGAATAAATCTTTTCCCATTTTATGTATAGCAGAATTGCAAACCAAAAATTCTTCTTGGAATAAATTTAATAATTATTTAGCCATACTGTTCCTACTTTTAGTGATTAGAAGTTATTAAGATTTTAATTACTCCTAATATGGTATTTATCACGTGACACTATGACCAAACAGAACTGAGGGCTTTTGAATTTCTCCAAATTATCCCTACGTAAAAGTTAACAAAATTTTAATAGTTTTCAATTTGGTATTTATTACGTCTGAAATAAAAATGGGAAGAAAAAAAGCCGCTTTAACTAACCAGAACTAACCATGACTGACCAGAACTAAGGGCTTTTGAATTTGTCTTAATTATCCCTGCGTAGAAGTTATTATTAAAATTTTAATAATTTATATAATTGAGGAAAATAAAAAGGCCCTTTGGGTTAAAGATATTTATTTTCATAATAAACCTTAAAATTATTAATACATTTGACAAATATAAAACTCGGGGGCTTTTAAATTTACCTAAATACTTTCAATATGGTACTTATTACGGTTCGCAATAATTCCATTCTATTTGGGTCAAGCTGGGTAATCATTTATTACCTAGAAATTTTATAACAGGCTAACCCTTATTTTTGGTCCGTAATCTGGCTATTATTTTTACCTACCTGATGATTTGGTCCGCAATCGGCCTGTTTACAAAAAACTATGTGACAAAAGTTAAAATTAAAAAAAGATCAATGATTTCTTGGTCAATTATTTGACCAAGTACTTAAATAAGTTTTGGATCAACAATAACTTGGTATGTGTAAATAAAACTAAAAGATTAAATTAATTTGATCGTAATATTAGCAAATAAACTGATAATAAAATTTCTTATAAATAATTTAATCCAAGATTTATGAATAAAACTTTTAATATGATAATTCTAAAAAAATTTCTTATTTGGTTGCCAACAAACAGCCCATATAAACGACTGTCCTACAACCAAAGTTGGTACTTATAAAAAGACTAAATTTTTCCTTCGTGTTTTTTTTCCTCAAAGAAGCCCCAAAATAGATCCATTTTCGACCGACTATAGAAAACCTGACGTAGTACTCGCCATCGAGGGACAGGATTCTAGGCACATCCTACTTAGATTAGAATCAGGCGAGACCGCAAGTTTTCTTATTGATAGTGGAGCCTCCGTGTCCCTAATTAAATATAGCACTATTTTTTAATAAAAAAATATTCTTGTTTTAATAAATCAAATTTTTGGGTTTAATCACGAAGTCATGTTATGAATAAAACCTTCTCTATATTATGGCAATTTATAGATCTACAAAAGAATATTTATTTCGTTATTCTGGTTGTCTCTTATAACAGTTTTTTAAAACTAACCCCATTAATTACTTAAATATCTACAAAATCCAAAGTTGGTAAGCTGTTATAAAAAGCATCTATAATTTTTCATCTTAGTTTTTTATTTTTTTTCCAAAAAGGTTAGACGAATAGTGGTCTTGGTTAGGGAATATTTGCTTGGATCATGAAAATATTTGAGAATGTTTGATTAGAAAGTAAAAATCTATAAAGTAAATGTAAAAGTAACTTTGTTTTACCCTTAAACTTAATGCAGCTTGTGTTCTTGCTGAAAATATAAAATGAAAAAAATATAGTAAATTTCTAAATCGAAACATTTTTGTACCTTTTGCAGTCAAGACTTGGTCCCCGGGGCAATAAAACCAAGAGTCTGCTTCCGGACATTGCCTTAAAAAAATTCTAAAAAGTAAGTCCAAAGAGGTAAGCCTCTTTAGTAATAGGTACCTTTCGGAAGGAGACTGTTTTGGAGAAGATTTTGCGCGTTTACGTTTACTAATATATATTTTTTAAATTATTATTATGATTTTGTGTAATAAATAATGTTTTACTGTGAATATTGTATATTGTTAATTTTTAAAATCAAATAAAATTTTAAAATCAAACTTCAAAACATCTAGGTTCGGCAGATATTTTGTGTTCAAAAACTTAAATTTGGCTAAGATTTACGCTTTATTTTAGCATTTTAAGATTTTTTGTAAAACATAGGACTGCCATAGTCAACAAAGTATTTATTGTATTTGTTGATGCAATGTTTACTAGTTAACTTACCCCATAAATTTAACTTTATGTAAAAAAGTTAAAACAAAAATTTAAAAATTTTAGGATACATTCGGCAGCTTCAAAAAAGCTTGGATTCCTCTTTGAGCCAGAAAATATTTCTCTCCTTCCAATCTGTACACTCTGTATGTATTTCAAATCAGACCCTCTATTAAATATTGTTCTCAGGTCTGGGGAATGGCGTCCCCTACAACACTTAGCATTCTGGACTCCATTCAAAGAAGATCCGTTCGTCTTATTAATAATCCAACGCTCACAGAAAGGCTTCCTGTTCTTGCCCACCGTCGAGCTGTAGGGAATCTGTCGCTTTTCTATAGGTATTTTCAAGACTTCTGCTCAGAGGAGTTTGCCAGTATAGTTCCTTCTCTGGCAGCTCCCAACAGAGTAACACGTAGAGCAACTTCTATGCTTCCTTTTACAGTTCAGTTAGAGAGGCCCCGAACTTCCGGCTTTTTTTGTTCCTTTATCCCTAGAGTGTCAAGACTATGGAACCTGCTGCCCGCAAAAGTTTTTCTTCTCCTCCCAATCTCCAAATATTTAAGTTCCGTGTGAACAAACTCCCCATCACCACACTTAAGACACCCACGGTACGTTAGTACTTAGGCATGTGCCTTCGGCTTCGTGGACTTTCCCAAGATAAAAAAAATAAATTGTAAATATTGCTTTTTACACTATTAGTGTATTTCAAAGATCTTACAACCGACGTTTATGAGTGTAAAAGATCACCTAGATAAATATAGTACCAAAGAAAGTACAAATATCTATATACGCCTAAAAACAAATATAGAATATATATCAAAATTTAATTAAACTGCTAATGGCTTTCCGAAAACAAAAATGTTTTACCATTAAATATAATAATAATTTAATATATATTAAGAGCAATTGACTGAAATTCACATATAAACCTATTAACTTCATAATTAATTTAATATTTTGGTTTTGTAATATTGTAAAAAGATAATATAAATACAAAGCCAGTATTAGTAATTATTAATTGAACACAAAAAATGCATTTACTTTAATAATGGTTTGCTAATAATAGATTAAAAAGGCACTGTAAATTATTTTAGGTCGGTTTATTATTTTATATCCCGACGTGTAATTATGCCATTCTCTACTAGAATGAGTACCATAATGATTTTCTTAGAGTACTAAGTACTATAATAAAAAATATCTAGGTAAACCAGGCAAAAATATAAAAAAATATGAAAAACAACAAAATTTAACAATTAAAATTAAATACTACAATATTGCAATTTGTTAAATTATTGTTAGACTTAGGCGTCGAAATTGTCCCATTATCTTGGTTGTTAATTTGTAAATTTTCGCCTTTTTTTAAAGAAATTAATTAATGATCATTTTTCTTTAAGAATAGATACCTATTTTTTTTTTAATTTTCGCCTGAGTTTTCTATATATCCTTTAGAAACTATGTTATTTTTTCAGCCAACATGGCGTTAGACAGTGAGAAGATCCAGAGGTCATTTGGTGCCGACCAATTAGCGGTTTTCCGACACGTCATCGCATATTTTGGGTTATGTTATATGTTGTGGTTAGTTGTGGTTATTTTGGTTAGTTTTGCTTATTTTTCTTTCATAACATTTTTAAACAGTCTGTGTTTCATTATTTAAATAGGCAGCCGTTACGACGTTGCTGTGATTGGTCGGCACCAAATGACCTTTGGCAGTGTTTAGTTGCTTGTAGAAGAAGACCTTTGGAAATAGTGACCGGTGTATTCGGCAGAATAAGGTAATTTTAAAAAGGAAGCAATTGTCCTACACATGTTCCCAAAAGTATGAATACCTACTAGCAGATTTGTACATTTGCTGTCTCTAAAGGACAAAAAAAACGAGATTTTAAGAGGTTAAAACCACTTGCACCATATTTACTCCTTCGATATCGACAGGCGTTACAACGAGTTTTCGGAAAACATTGGTTTTTGTACTACGAGTAGGAACTATAATTCTAAAAACAGTCTCTTCATCGTACACATCTTCCCTTCCTAAGTTTTTTAGCTTCTTTCTTCGGTATGCCCCACTTATACCTATTATCATAGACACTTAATAGCAACAATTTTTCATTCTCAGCCTTTTATTTAAAAAGTTATCATCTGGCTTCGTATGCTCATTGTTTTTTGACGCCAAAAGTTTGACAGTAGGGTTAAACTAATTTTTGCAACATTTCAATTATGTGTAACTTTATTTTAACAACAAAGCGAGCTTAGTTTACAAATTAAAATAGTATCTGTTTGGTATCCAAAATTTAATATCAATGTACCAGTACCATCTTCTAAAACGTGATGCATAAAACATAAAAAATTTAATTCATACAAAAGTTACCTATGCCCTGTTTTTTGTATATAAACCCCAAAAAAACAGCAATTTTTCGGTTTTCTTCCTTTTAAAGTTTTTTTTTATTTAATTGTAATTTAATTAATATACTGTTTAAACGACTTCTGTAAAGAATTAAAAACCAAACAAAATGGTTTTTCATGAAACCTAATCGGTACATTAATTACTCGCAGAGACAAGTCAAAAAAAGCTCCTAAAATGAAACATTTTTTAAAAAATCATAGCTTGTAGCCCTTTATACCTGGATGGCTAAACTTCCGAAAAGTGATTTTCTGTAATATGTTGTTTAAACAGGCTTAAGGTGGACGCTGTCCAAAGAGTAGTTTTTAAAAAATTGCAGAATTTGCCCTAAAAAGGTACAACGGTACAACGGCCCAAAAATAAAGCATTTTTTGCAATTTTTTTATCTGTTGCAAATTTTCTCATCTTTTCGAATCTGATCGCCCCATCTCAATAGGATGACTAAATGAATCCGAAAAATCTGATTATGTGAGCCGAATACGCGGTTCGAGCTAACATGACGCATTCTAGCTTTACACTTGTAGTCCAATAGTACCAGAAAAGGACTTTTCAGAATGTTTTAAGCAATTAAGGAAAACCGAAATTTTTTAAGTCAAATATATCAAATCTAGGGTAGATGAACCTGTTTTAGCCACTGCCCCTGTTATTGCCAAATACGAATTAAAAGTCGAATTGTTTAGATTCCTTCTTAAATCGCAAATATATGAAATCTACCTACTGGAACAAACAATTCTCCAATCTGTGAAGAATTTTCCGGGAAACCAAATTTCTCCTAGCTTTTGACCTAAAGTTCACATTGGGAACAACCGTAAAGCTCTAAAAAATGTCCTTATATTTTTTTGGATCCCTGTTTGGCTTATATATTCGGAATCCTAGCCCAAACGATGAACCGTTTGCGGTTTTTCCGCATTTTGAGATGCTTTCCGTGATCGTAGCAATTCAAACGCTCTAGATCTAAATTTGGAAAGCTGAACAAAATTGTTGTAGCAAATTTTCTCAGCTTTCGAATCTCTACCTTTCCCTCCCCTGCATTCTACCTATACATACTTTTAATAATATTAGAAAAACAAAAATTATGACCCGACGGCTATTTGACATGGACTGGACGTTGAATTGCATTCAACCGGTCCAACCGTATGGAAAGAAATATTACTGATATATTAATGTTTATTCACAATAACGGTTTAATTTATAATCTTTAGATAAATTTCAAGAAATGGAGAGGTTATTGAGCAGAAATAGAAATGTTAAAAAATTAAAGGGCATTTTTAAGAGAGATTTTAGAAAGTCTGGCAACGCTGCAAGTAAAGTATTTTATTTTCCACTTGTCTTTTATCATTTTAAACCTATTAATTATAAAGCAATATTTTTTTTGGGCCTCAGCTTAGAGATAGAAGTGTTCAATATTTTACACCGAACTCCATATAAAGTTTTAGTTGCCGCAAATTGCTGTTTGAAAATTTGATAGATACCTTCAAAGCTTGAGGAACTTGTAAAAGATAATCCGCTAAACTTTGTTTTGCTCTTCTGTCGAAGCTCTTCCCGCAGGAAATTGACATATTTATCATTTTTATAAGCGCACATGAAATATTTATTGCGATAACTGAGATCCCGGCGAACCTGACACATGTTAGCTAAGTAAAAAGTTTTTTGAAGGTGTCTTTTATACAGACCTTCGTAAAGTATATTTGTCGAGTTTTGAAAAGGGTCTGGACGCGGTAAGAAAAGATGAGCTTGTAGAATTATTTATAGAGTTAAGACTAACTTTTATAAACACTATATTTTCTTGAAATTTAATACGGGGCGTAAGTTTCTTATTACACCAATTATAAAGTTAGAAAGAGCATAATGATAAAATCTTAGAGTTATTTTTACGCTTGAGTAAATATTATTTATTAAGGGATTTTGCTTTTTTACCACGCTTTTACTAGCTTCGCCTGAATGTATGTAACGGAATCTCTTAACCTAAGTTTCACATATTTTAAGAAGTCTGATTAACATGCCAATGACAATACAATTATTTTATACCTTCGTTCTGATGTCCTGACTAGGATCATCAGAATAGAATAAAGAAAATAACCACTTTTTAAAAAGACAGTACTTGCGCATTCGCCAAGGCCAAAATAGCACAAAAGGCTTCCTACAAAAACCAGGCTAATAAAAACCAAAGAATTATTTTTAAAGAAAGGGTTTTTCACTGACCTTCATGTTGGGTTATCTATGGAGTTTTCCTTTCCATATGAAGTTTTCTTATGATCCATCGGCCATAATAGATTTATTGACAAATATAAGATATACTAAAAATCAAGGCTCTTATTATTTTAAGTTATTAATTTATTAAGATTACTTTTAATGATATTTTGGGACTACAAAATAAGAAAATAAATTATAGTTAATTACAAAAATTAAATTATGAGATTTAACCAAAATATAGAAAAAAACAGGATATCATAAGTTTTTTAATGCAAAAAACATAAATACTTTTTTTTTCTACATTTCTACGACCTTTAATTGCATTTTCTTGAAAGTGAGTAAACTTGCCCTTTATAGGGGCTTTTTCTTATCAGATCTAACAAAAAAAGGTTGGAATTGTCTTTACCTCCAAAGGAAAAGCCGAACTATTTACCAAACCATTTGCTGCCAATTCTACGCTTGATCCTCCTATTAATCTTCATTTTCCAACAGTTGTCCCTGTTTCTCATAAAATGTCCGATATAATTTTTAAAGTCAAACAGATCAAGCCTATTCTTTCTTCTCTTATACTAAAAAATAGTCTGGGTTAGATGGCATACCAGCAATCGTCTTAAAAAAATGTGCTGCCGAGCTTGCACCCATCCTAAATCGCCTCTTTCGAATCTCTTACGACACGGGCATTTTCCCGAAGAGTTGAAAAGCTGCACGTGTGCAACCTGTCCCCAAAAAATGATCCAAAACTCTCCCTTCTAACTATAGAACTATATTTCTTCTTTCTGTTGTTTGCAAAGCAATGGAAAAATTCATTAATTCCCAAATCTTAAAGTATCTGGAAAAACATAAGATCTTACATGATAGATAGTATGGATTCCGTCACAGTAGATCCACAGCTGATCTTCTTTCCTTTGTCTCACACAACTGGAAAAAGTACCTTGAGTTTCTTGGTGAATCCCAGATCGTTGCTCTTGACATATCCAAAGCTTTCGATCAGGTCTGGCATGATGGGTTTCTTAACTAACTTTCTTCTTACGGTCTTCCAACTAAGCTTTGCTCTTGGCTTTCCAGTTTCCTTTCTAATCGACGTATATCAGTTACTTTAGATGGTCATTCTTCCAGCTTCTACCAATTTATTGCTGGTGTGCCCCAGGGCTCAGTGCTGGCACCAGGGCTGGGCTCTACACATTAACGATCTTCTCTCTTCCACAATCAATCCCATTTATAGTTTTGCTGACGATAGTATCCTCCACTCTAGTATTCAGTTTCTTAAGCCACCATAATTCTGATTTGGAAAACAAGCGCAGGTCAATGCAGATATCTCTTTCACAAGACCTCAAGCTTATCTTGGATTGGGGCGCCAAAAATCTTGATCAGTTTAATGCCTCGATCACACAGTTATGTTCGCTGTCGCGAAAAAAGTCTGCCAATGCTCATCCGTTACATATGAGCGGCCATGTTCTGCAGAACAAGGAGTCGTTTAATCTTGTCTGCGTTACTTTTGAGAATAACTTCAACTGGCACAAGCATATTACATCCATAGCCTCGGCAGCTTCAAAAAAGCTTGAATTCCTTTTTCGAGCCAGAAAATATTTCTTTTCTTCCAATCTGTATACTTTGTATATATCCCCCTCTTTAGAATATTGTTCTTATGTCTGGGGAATGGCGTCCTATACAACTCTTAGCATTCTGGACTCCATTCAAAGAAGAGCCGTTCGTCTTATTAATGATCCAACGCTCACAAAAAGGCTTTCTCTTCTTGCCCACCGTCGTGCTGTAGGGGATCTGTCGCTCTTCTATAAGTATTTTCACGGCTTCTCCACAGAGGAATTGGCCAGTATAATTCCTTCTCTAGCAGGTCCCAACAGAGCAACACGTAGTGCAACTTTTATGCATTCTTTTACAGTTCAGTTAGAGAGGCCCCGAACTTCCCGCTTTCTTCGTTCCTTCATCCCTATCGTGTCAAAACTATAGAACCTGTGGCCCGCAGCAGTTTTTCCTTCTCCTTCCAAACTCCAAATATTAAGTCCCGTGTGAACAAACTCCCTCTCACCACACTTAAGACACCCACGGTACGTTAGTTCTTAGGCATCAGCCTTCGTGGACCGTCCCAAGCCGAAGCAAAGAGTACCTTTGCTCAAGATTAAATTCGGTTAAAAATTTTATAACACATAGAGCGAAAATGGTTAGTATTTTATTATAGCATCCACGTTTTAGTAGCCGCAAATTATTGTTTAAAAATTTGATGTCAAATCTCGAACAACTTTTGGAAAGAAAATCCTCTAAACTTTGTTCCGCTTTTATCCTGAAACATTTCTCGCCGAAAATTGATGTATCTATCATTTTTATAAGCACCCATGAAATATTTATTGCAGTAATCGAGATCTCGGGGGAAAATGACGATTCTCAGCTAAGTATAAAGTTTTTTAAAGTTCACTTTAAATCTTTAATACCTATGTTAGGTCAATTATTTATTTATCTTCAAGGAATGTTGTTCTATAATTAAATAAGATAATTTTGTAGCCACAATAGGCGCTTATTTAAATAATACTTTGTTACTCTTGCCTAATGCTATCAAATAACTTTTTATAATTTATGACTTTACGTCGTATGTAAAAGAAAAAACTTTTTTAATCTCTCTGCTTTAAATAATTTTTCTGCGAGTTTTAATTTTTTTACATCTCAATAAGGATAATGAGTTGTCACTTAACCCTGATAGATATTAAAATTTTTAACAGCTCAAAATTTTATTTGGTGTCCTGTAATTTAAAAAAAAAAATTCTGGGACCAGCACTAAAGCAGGCGTATCTGAACAGAAAACCAAAAATATATTTTAAGAAGTATATTTTTATAAATTACGTTACCAGATGAATTTTATGCAAACAGCCGTTGCTAATAGCAAATATAAATAAAAAATTGTACCGAGTAAATATTACATTTTAAATACAAAAAAATATTTAAATAAGGACAGAACCAAGAATTGAAACAAACATTTCTTATTTTAAAGAAATTTAATACTAACTGTCCTCGATTGGTCGGTGTCGTCCGAATATTGTCAAATATCAAAAATTTTAATTTATTTATAATTTAATAGCAATACTAGGTACAGTAACGACCATTAAAATATTGGGCAATTATTTTTCCGTTTCGTAAAATAGGCTTATGCCACCTTCTACTGAATATAAATACCTGTTGAAAAACCTAATAAAGAAACAGGTGTCCGTTGCCAGCGTCTAAAAAAAAATTTTAAAATGCCAAACTTAACTTTGGATCAAAAAGTATTAATTATTTATTATATTAAGCAGAGAGGTTGACCAGAAAGTGATGTGGCGGAAGAACTTCACATCCCAAAGAGTACTTACATTTTGTTAAAAAAAAATGGCAGGAAACACACTCCTTTCAGAGAAGAGCTGGAAGTGGTCGCTCCAAATTTGTCGAGTTTTGAAAAGGGTCTGGACGCGGTAAGGAAAGATGAGCTTGTAGAATTATTTATGGAGTTAAGACTAACTTTTATAAACACTATATTTTCTTGAAATTTTATACGGGGCGTAAGTTTCTTATTACACCAATTTAAAGTTAGAAAGAGCATAATGATAAAATCTTAGAGTTATTTTTACGCTTGAGTAAATATTATTTATTAAGGGATTTTGCTTTTTTACCACGCTTTTACTAGCTTCGCCTGAATGTATGTAACGGAATCTCTTAACCTATCTACCTTAAACTATCGAATCAAGAACAAGACAATAATTTAATTAATGTTTTGAGAAAGCAACCATTTAAACAGTTACAGCAAAACAAAAAACAATTTTCCGCATCGG
>JAHBCN010000497.1:0-179945 GCA_019359885.1 Listronotus oregonensis
TCTTTTAGAACCGATTAAATTCGGAAAATCTAACCCTCCAACCACAAACAAATTACTATTTTATATTTTCAATTATAAGCATTATTTTTGTATGTAGTTTAAGTATTGTTATATATCAGTGGAGGAAGATAAACTCTTAAAAGCCACCCCATTAAAATACTGAGAAAATTATCAACGAGGACGTTGAAAGAACTCAGGGTGGGGGAGAATATCCCTTAACACAGAATAACTGTTTACCATATAAATTATAACTAATAAATGCTGACTATGTATATTTTATATTATAAAAGAAATCATGTAATTATTCGGTAACATTAATTTCGGTCAAAGTTTATGCGTTCGGTATTAATTTTCACCTTAGTTTAAGAATAATATTATAGTTTTTAAGTTTAGGCCTTTTTAGTAAATAGAAGTTTTTTTAAAACATACTTCGTCGAACTCCTCATTTAACTCACGTATTTTTCGGACGCCCTGTATACTTACATGTCGCATTCAAATGAGAGAAAACACTAGTGATACTTATTGGTATTTAAAATATATATTTTATGTAGTGTAAATCATATAAAAAATAATTATTAGATAATAATTATAGTGAGGTGGAAAACCATTTTATTAAAATTAAAGGGTTTAAAATATTTTATTAAAAGAAATACATACTCGTAGGTGTGGCAAGCTTAGGGACAATCCGTTAATTCTGAAAAGGTAATTCTGTAGTTCTCTAGCCTTAAGCAATATGTTCGTCAAAGCTTATTTCAAACAAATTAAAAATTAAACGAATGAAACATAAATATGTAATGTGCGCATACCGATCACAAAAAAATTAATATAATATACACGTTGATACTAATTTTAACATCGAATTTATCATACTATCAACAATTAAAAAAAATTATTTTTTTTTAAAAGGGCCTAATTTTTTATTAACATTTTTTTTTTAAAAAAATGCATATTTAAATGAGTTATTTTAAAAACCACCGCTCTTAGGAGGATAAGATTTTGATCACATTCGCACCTATTTAAAATTTGTCATTCTATCATTAAAAAAATAAAAGGGAAAAAGGGTTCGTTCTGACAATAGAAATACTTTTTCTTACATGGCTTTTTGATATTTTATTGCAAATATCTGTGGTTTTATCCAACCCCACGTGGGAAGAATTTTAAAGGTTATAAAAGAAACTAAATATTCTGACTTAATATATTTTCTATTTTTTAGAATTTAAAAATAATTTTTTATTATAGATTAAAAAAAAAATAATTTTATAAAGAATTAAACCTTTTATGTCTTTTCATGTTTTTGTTTTTATTATTAGAAACTAGTCTTCCATAATTTTAAAAATAAATTTTTTAAAAAATATATAAAAATTTTATTTTTGGAAAAAGCCAAATAATTTTTCTTTTAATTTAATATATGTAGGTATCACGTCTAAAGAAAATTAATGCAGTAATAATAAGACATTTTTTTTCCTTTAAATAAGTAAAAAACAAAAGTTTTTTTAAATTTGCATACTCGGGTTTATATTTAAGAAAATAATAGCTACAGATAAAAAAAAATAAACAATTTTACATTTGTCAACTACTAGTTGAGCTGCATTAATTTAATTTTCCTGTGACTAGTTCCAAAATATAGGTTTTAAATGAAAAACATTTAAATTTAAAACAAGATATAATATTTCTCATTTAAGTTAGGGTCAAATAGTATAAAATTTTGTCTGCTGAAGCAAAAGGTTAGAATTACACTACGCGTACTAAAAAGTAAAGACGTTAAGTCAAGAATAAACTAATGAAAAATAAAAAATTGCATGAATGTAGGATGACATTGTCGAATAATTTATAATTACCATCTCGCCTAATATCGATTACTTGCAAAAATACCTTAAATTAGGTCAGTTTTGAATAAAGTTAGTAGGAGAGTTAATAAAGTCTTTTTGTCGCAAGTACTCAACAATAGATCTAAATTTAATATTTTTAATTTTTAGATGTCTGTTTTTTTACAATATTAAAAATTAAAAACGTTTTACAGCGGAGACAAAATTGTTTATACCGGGTGACAACGAAATCATTGCCAAGTCTTTTATTTTCTTAAATAAAAACAAATATCGTTAGAAAATTGAAATAGTATGTTGCCTTGGAACCTGAAAATGAGAAATGTGATTAATATCACGGCACCTCACTCAGTCCTGTGCCCATCCTACTGATTTCAAGTAGGTGACAACGTCGCCGAGAGAATCTCCTTAATTTCGGCCAAGAAAAGCCAATACTCGCCCAGCATGGATCTTCTCTTGGACGAGAGTGCAGAGCAGTCACAAAGGATGTGCTCCACCGTCTCGTCTTGCTGTTCACAACCTCTACATAGAGGTGTGTCATTTATCCCCATTCTAGAGAGTTGCTTTCGTATTTGACAATGTCCAGTAAGAACGCGCGTAATTAGGCAAAAATTCGCCCTAAGCATTGACAAGTTATGTTTAGCTATATCTCTGTCAGGATAGTTCAGTAACTCCCTGGAAACAATACAGTTACTGTTTCATCCCATCCTCTTGTAAACTGCTGTTAGTGTTTTTTGATTAGGTCCTTCATCGCAGATCCTGTCAGACCTACAAAAGGTATAGAATATATTGTCTTATTATTTTTTGAAAACGAACAAATATTGGTATAAAATAGAATGCAGGTTTTATATCAATTTTTGTTGATTGAAAATCAAACTTACCGCATTTACACTATATTTCACCTTCTTTTTGTACACAATTCTTGATTTTTACACTAAAGTGTCATACAATATTATATAAAAAACTTTTAAAAACATTTTTAGCCAGGTTTACTTAAAAATTCCCTATTGTATACATGGTTGCGGCGTCTGAAAGTAAATGTTTGGAATTTAATGAAAAATAGGTATAAAATAAATATGAAGCAAGTTTTTAGAAGGTGTTTATAAACTATTAGGTTCCAATTTAGTGTAGAAATCAAGAATTCTGTACAAAAAAAAGAAGGAATAGTGTAAATAAGGTTAGTTTGATTTTGAAGTTTGATGATGGATGTCTCAAAAACAAAACGTTTCCACCGTTTTGTGATCAGCGCCCTAAAAAACCCCCGTATTACGAATTGGGTCAAAATCGGAGTTGCGGCCACTTTCTAGACAATTACCTTGGCTTCTAATTTCACAATATATTACTTCAAAATTTTAATAAAATAATTTATTTAAGAAAATAAAATGCTTGGTAGTGATTTCGTTGTCACAGGGTATAAATAATTCTATCCCCACCTGAAAAGGTTTTTAATAGCAGTACAATAAAATACACATAAAACCAAGCTGCTTTTAAGAAGATTGATTGTTTTACGTGTTTATTGACTGGACTATAGCTTACAATTATATAATCATTAAAGAATGTGATTAGAAAGTTTTTAGCAAAGGGGACTTTTATCGCTATGTTTCTAAGAGTTCACGCACAATCCACTCCTCTGACGAGGGTAAATGACTTACCGTTTGCTATTATTGCCAAACTTTTTACATATATGGTAATATCTTGATTTTTTTTGTTAAAATTTGCTAAATGTCTGGTATACCCAAGTTTTGTAATTAGCAAAATTTTTTTCGTGTATTTTTTTTTATGTAATTTAGGATTTATTCTTTTAAATATTCTAGTACTTTACCCGTATTATGCCATAATTGCGTAATAGGCTCCTTGCATAAAATACATTTTGAAACAAAAACAAAAATATTTTTTTAATGAAAAACTTTATACCAGAACTATTAGCATTTTAAATTTAAATATTTAACGCTATATTTATACAGGGTAATTCATGAGGAAATGTTAATACTTCAGGTACGTAGTCAGGGTCCAAAAATAAACATAAAAGTTTATATAAATATGGGTCCGCAAGGCCTTTATTACCGAAATACAGGGTGTTCACCACAGAGCTGACATGTGCTTAGATGTAAAAGGTGGAATTTTTGAAAATTATAAAACCTAGCTTAGGTTTTGCTGAACATAATTTAAAACAATAATTTTATTAAAAATTAAAATACATATTGTTTAGTATTACATTTTGTTTTACTTTTTAAAATTTTGCTATAATTAAATCGTCGTATTTTTTTAAAATCCAAATATCTCGAAAACGGTTGCTTATATCAACTTTTAACAGGTGTACCTTTTTGACGTAAAAATAACAAAACAATTATTTAATTTACTTAAAAATGTAATACAGGGCCGTACCAAAAAGTTCTGATTGCTTAAAATAGTTAAAAGAAATATAGGTGGCGCCCCCTACAAGTAAGAGCCGTACTAAGATAGATTTATTTTATTTAACTGATATATATATATATATATATAAATATATATATATATATATATATATATATATATATATATATATATATATATATATATATATATATATATATATATATATATATATATATATATATATATATATATATATATATATATATATATATATATATATATATATATATATCAGTAAAATCTGATTTAAAAAAAAGGTGTGTGAGAAAATATTTGTAGAAGCTTTAAATAAACACTTTCGTTAGAGAAATCCAAGATTAAATTTACCTAAACTGTGTTTAAGTATTAGTTGAGCGTTAATTTTACTTTATTTTAGCCTTAAATTGGTAAGACTCTTATACAACGTTTTGTTATTTGCAGATCAAAAATGAAAATAACAGATCTTGCCATTTACCAAATTTATTTTATTAGTTTAAAAGTATATATTTTACTTACAGTAAAGTACATACTTTACTTACAGTAAATTACATATTTTACTTACAGTAAAGTACATATGTTTACTTACAGTAAAATATGTCTTAGGACAACCAGATGTTAATTTGTCGTTATTTATTAACTTTTTTATTCTATCTTTACTTACCTGCGTTTTGTGGTATAAAATTTTATCCACGTTATTTCATGAACCGGCAACATATTTTCTAAATTATTTGTAGCGAAAGGTACAACAAAACCTTTTGCCAGAGGCAAGTTAAGGTGTTCAGCAAGCTAACCACTCACTTGTATAAATTATAGAGGATATCGCCGGTGCGGTGGCTCAATAGTAAAGTTTATTTTCAGCTATACTTTTTCTTTGTTTTGAGCACAATATAACGTTTTTAATGCCTTTAGCTGCAGCACAAAGCTGTTTTCATTTTCAGGAATTTAAGGTGTCTTCTTAAATGTTACAATACTGTCTTTTCTTTAAAAAGGTATTTTGTAAAATTAGGAAATTCTTTAACTGCTTAGCGATCCCGTTTTTATGTAGCCACAAATGTCTAGTCAGTGTGCCAACGTAAATTTAGCATACTAGTTTTATTGCAAATAAAATAAGGACAAATTTATTGTTAATATTGTTAATATATATTTATAAATACTCCAGAATGTAGATGATTAAATCAGTGTTCACTCAACCGTGGTATACTTATTCACACTTAAACACTGCTCTTTAAGTTCTGAAAAATAAGTTTGGTCCTTTGAACGAGACTACTATTCCGCGCCCATCAAGGTTATGTCTAGTGATTTGTCCGGTGACAGGAAACACGATATCTGTAACATGTTCCCTGCCTGGTTGTAAATTTTACACACATATTTCGAAAACGAAGAAATGCTTCTTAATAAATTTAACTCATTGTTAGTTTTTTTTAAAGGTAAATTATTGCAACAATTTGCTCCTAAAAACGGTAAAACCTATTCATGTCAGCACAGAAAAAATAGTAAAATTAATTAATTATTTTAACTACTCGTAAAAAATTAATAAATTTATTTCTCCAAAACTTTTACTGTTAATATGACTAAAAACATAATTATATTTTTTTTAGTAACATCTCTAAATGTTATACTTTTATATGATAATTAAATATAACTAATTTTGGTATAAAAATTTAACAAACTATAAGTAGTATTAAAAAACTAATAAATAAAACTTTCCATATAAACAAACTGTTGTTAAAAATGTATCGGTTAAATATATTTTTTACGTTAGATTTTAGAAGAAATTGTTATAAAATAACAAAATATTTTATTAATCAAAAATTAAAAAATATATTAAGACAAACATTTTTAAAAACTGGTGTATTTTATTTTTAAATTTGTTAGTCAAATTTACTATTAATATTGTATTATATTTATTAGTTGATTTCGTAGAAAATTGAATTTTTTCTCCTGGAAAAACGATTATACAACGAAAAATTTG
Source organism: Listronotus oregonensis (assembly GCA_019359885.1). Taxonomy (NCBI): domain Eukaryota; kingdom Metazoa; phylum Arthropoda; class Insecta; order Coleoptera; family Curculionidae; genus Listronotus; species Listronotus oregonensis. Next base: position 6,190 of record JAHBCN010000497.1, read on the forward strand.
AGTTGAAAAATACATATAGTTGGCAAATAAAAATATGTAGGTTGTCATGAGATAATAATAATATGGAAAACAATTTTTTTTTATAGCCGACGACCAAAAAGGGTATTTTGTGGTTTTTAACTATAAACCAAAAAACGTTAAATTAATAAACACGTTTTTAAAAGTTATTTCTTAAAATTTTCGACGCTAGAAGCAATTTTACGTTTAACTAAGTTGGCTTAAATAGACGTACTAGGATGACTCAAGCCTGTCATAAAAAAATTCACAATATGTTTTAATACCCACTATATTATAAAGATTATAAAAATGTTCCTAGGATATTATTAGTTAAAATATTATCTGTATTAAAGCTAAAAACTACTTTTGGAATGAGAATTAAAAATTTTTAAAAATTAAATGATAGAATGGTAAGTTAAAAATGTAATTTTTCTAAGATCCGTAAAAAATAAAATGGTTTTTTAAAATTTTGTAAACATTTAAAAGCAAAAGACTAGACCGTCCACATAGTTTTTTGGCAAATTTAATTTTGTGTTAATGTGCACCATTGGTATTGGTAAAAGTGTTAAAAGCGTTTAAATTGCTATTTTTGTTTTAACTTTAGGCGCTAGTGCCTTAAAGTAACATTTAAAATTACTAGTGTTTAAAGTGAAATGTTAAATTTTGATGGGTAACGTCAACGTTTATATATTTATTAACATTTATTATAATTAAACAATTTAAACAACTTGAAAAACAAATTCCCGGTTCCAAGTTCTAGCTTCTTTTTGCGGTGATTAAGCAAAACCGCATTTTCCTGTAAAAATTCTAACACAGCATCAACAACGTTTTTAGAATTCATTAATAAATACTTAAAATTTTTATGTAAACATAATACTTATTTAAATAATTAAATTTTTACAATTGCGTTTTGAAAATATTGTAGATATTGTTGAAATGCGTTAAAATTAAGTGGTACGCTTCAAGCAATCTGCAAACTTCCAAATTCTGCCAATTGTACTTATTCAGTAATAAAGTGCAACCTTAAAAATAGTTATTGTTTTTTAAATCGTTTTATAGCAATTATAAAGAATGCGCATATTTTTATGTTTAAAAATTATAGTTTATAGGTACCTTGTTATAATTATTTTGATACTTGCTCGGTTACCAAATCATAGTTTTTTCAAAATTCTTATTTTCACAGTTTATGTTTATAATATTTAATATTATATTTAAAAATGGTACGTAGAGAAATAATCTGGAAAAAACTTTAATTTCTTAAATTTATACATTTTGACACTGGTATAATATTTGTTAAAACGTTAAAAGAAATCTTAAAACTTACTAGTATACTTTTATAAAATATAGTTTAATTTATTGTTTTGTTTAAATAGCGCTTTATAAATTAAAGGCATATTACGTATTTTCATTTGGGTTATCTCAATTTTTACTATTTTGACAATTTCTAAACGTATTTTTTCCTTTTTTCCATTTTTTCTTAAACTGAACTTGAGATATGCATCTTATATGTTGTTATTAAAAAAATATTGGGCTTTATAGTGATACTATAGCAGGGTTATTAGTAGAAAGTGTCTTACACATAAGTGAGCTGGCAAATATTAGGATTAACTGTTTTAATGGTAAAGACAAAGTACTTTCTTTTTGTTAAAGTCACAGATCTAGATAATTTAAAATTAACGGCATAATTCAAATGAATTTAAAACTTTGCATATCTTGTAAATAATAAATTATCTGATAGCCTTTAAAGGCTTTTTTGTTGCGACTAAATGAGGCAGGAATACCAAACTGACCCATAAAAATGATATGACACACATAACATGGAATACTAGCTCTCAAACGATTATTTTTTTTAAATTTAAGTATGTTGTTTCTTGGATCAATAGGGACATCTTTTAAATGAGACTTAACTGTTTATTTATTTCAATATAAACGCATAAAAAGAGTGAATTTTTGCCTAAATCCTACGGAATAATATTTTATATATTTCTTTACAGGTAAAATAATTTGATTTAACATTTAACACATACAGGATGATCCATTATCGAATAAATAATATGGATTATGCCAACTAAAATGTTAATATCGTGATATACTTGTATATATTTTTAGAATTTGTACATTTCTAATAGTTTATTAAGGTAAATTTATGCAACAGGCCCTAATCGCAGTTACCAGATGGACGAGAAAGGAGGGACTAAACATAAACCCTTCTAAATCAGCCATAGTTGCCTTCACCAAAAGAGAAATCTAGAGGGCTTAGGACCCCTGATCCTACGAGGTGAAACAATCAAGATTGTGGGAGAGGTAGTATTCGTGTCATTGACTCAGGTAAGATTCTAAACTTACCTGGAACCATCATCTTCAGAAAATAAGAAAGAAAGCGGAGATGACTCTTATGTTAATTAGACGCGCTCATGGGAAAACATGGGGCCTTAAACCAAACATGGTCTATTGGTTATACACCATGGTGGTAAGGCCTATGATAACATACGCATCACTGGTATGGTGAACAAAAATGCGACAAAGAATTGCTGTTACAGAACTGGCCAAGGCACAGAAACTTGCTTGCTTAGCTATAACAGGAGCAATTAAAACAAACCCCAACAGCAGCCATGGAGTGTCTCTTAGACCTTCCACCACTTAACCTTATAGTGATGGGAGAGGCAAGAATGAGCTACTCGACTGCAACAGAAACCAACTGGTGTCTACGCTAGTTTGGGACACAACAACATAAAGTCAGGTTGGGGCAACATCCTGGCGAGGAAAGACCAGATGATTCCCCAATACCATTCAAAAAAACTTCGGGGTAAAATTCTAGATCGAGTGAGTGGCAGCAACCCGATCTCCCCGGCACGGTTGGAGACATCATCTGGTATACAGATGGTTCCAAAACCGAGCAGGGAACTGGAGCGGGCGTGTACAGTGAAATGAGGAATTCACAATTCTCCATTCCACTAGGAACACACAGTTCTGTATTTCAAGCGAAAATATATGCTTTACTGCACTGTGCAAAAGAAAATAACAGGAGGGCTTATAAAAACAAGCGGATCTGCATAATAACAGACAGCCAAGCGTCACTAGGCGTACTAGCAAACCCCAAGGTAACGTCCAAGCTATCATGGGAATGCCAAAAAGAACTAGAAGTCCTGGGAGAACGCAACAGAGTAACTCTCTTGTGGGTACCAGGACATTCGGGGATAGAAGGCAACGAAAAATCGGATGAGCTAGCGAGACAGGGATCATCCAGATTATATTTTGGGCCAGAACCTGCCCTTGGAGTGACCAAAACCACAGCACGAGGGCAAACCAGGGAATGGATCCGAAACAAACACGAAGAATACTGGGGAAACCTCAGTAGAATAAGACATGGAAAAAGCTTTATAAGAGGCCCATCCAAAAAACGAAGGAAGAACTACTCAGACAAAGTAGGAAAATACTTCGCATAACAGTAGTGTTGCTAACAGGGCATGATAACCTAAGAGGATACCTACACAAGATTGGTTCATCCAATGGGGACCCAAGTTGCAGAATGTGCGACGAGGGGAAAGAAACAGCCTACCATATCCTGAGCAAATGTAAAGCATTGAATCACAAAAGACAGGCATTATTAGGGCAATCGGGAATTAGCCCACAGGAATATATCAACCAACCAGTCTCGGGGTTAAACAGACTTGTAGAAAGAATAAGACTAATGGGAGGATTGATATAAAAGACAAAGGGAGATTAGGCACAACAGCCCATGAGGCTGCGCTGCCTCCGGTAGTTAATCAAGACGGCTCCCAGGGAAGAAAGAAGAAGAAGGTAAATTTAAGTTAAAATATTTTGATTTATTGTCCTAAATATACAGGGATATTAAGAAATGAAGATTTATTTATTTGGTTTGTTTCCACAAGATATTTTGTCACAGGTAAAGAGGTACATTGTTTTAAAATCTGCACATTTTTCTGGAAATTTTTTAGCAGAGGTATAATAAAATTAGGCTACTCATCACTAGAACAATTTTCGTGCATACCTACAGGGTGAAGTATCTAGGTAGTTTCATTTACCATTTGTCCTGAATTTACCTATATTTTTTGGTTAAGCCGTTTTAAAATTGTTTGCTACGCAAAAAATTGCTGATTGAAAATTAATTAATAATAATTAAATATTGTTTTTAAATTATTTATTAATTTATATAATAATTTGCTTAAAAATTAGTAAATTATATCATCTTTTAACTTTGTCTCTTAAAGTTTTCATATTCTGTGAAAACTTTTTATAAAAATTAATTCTGAACATCCCTGTATATTTGGGACAATAAACCAAAATATTTTAACTTTAATGTACCCTAATAAAGTTTCAGAAATGTATAAAATCTAAAAATATATATCACATATAAGTATATCACGATATTACGATTTTAGTTGGCGTAATCCATATTATTTATTCGATACTGGACCACCCTGTACGTCTTAAAAGTTGAATCACAATATTTTAACTTAAAACAAATATATAAAAAATTATTTCGTTCAATTTAGACAAAAACTCACTCTTTTTATGCGTTTATATTGAAATTAATAAACAGTTTAGCCTCAACTTCTCAGTGATTTTTTGGGCCACCCTATAGGCCTGCAAAAAAATGTCCTTTTTAAAAGATGTTCCTATTAAACTAAAGAACAACATACTCAAATTTAAAAAAATTGTTTGAGAGCCAGAATCCCATGTTATGTGTGCCATATCATTTATAATTATTACCTTTAAAATACTTGTAGAACGGAACGTCTGAAATGTTTTAACAACTTCAGAATATTGACCTTAGTTAAATTTTCTTGTTTTTTTTAAGAGTTCTATCATATGCTTTAAATCCAGAAAAATTAAAACAGTATAAAAAAAGGTTTACGCAAAAAAATGCATCAAACCCTTAAGTAAAGTCTATTAACATTCCGGATTAAGTAAAGCCTATTAACATACCTAATTTTATCCACTAGCGAAATACAAGCAAACGCTCTTATTGTCTTTTCTTCGTCTGGGTATACTGGCTCTACGGTAACTAATTTTAATAAAATTTTGGTGTGGTTACCTAAATTCTATTTAGTCTTTTTCATTAAAATTAAACATTATTTATTTAATTTTTACAATATCATAAAAACATAACAAATGTAAAAATTATGTTTAAATAGTAAGCAATGGGACATTTTTTACAAAACACGTTTTATGACAAAAACGCAAAGCTCAATTTCACTTTAAACTTTTACTTTATATCTATACAATATTGTATTTGTCAAAACTATGTAGAGACTTACATCTTATAGGAACAAAAGCCTTTCAACCAATCGATATGTACTTCAAGAGAAACCAGAGTGTCTGTTAGTGACAATACCTAAAGTAACATCTGAAAACAATAACGTTGTTTTGTTCATTATTAACACTATTTTGAAGCAAAGAATTGTTGTTTAGTAAAGGAATTTTGGATTTTATTTCCTTTTGTTGGTAGTAAAAAATTATAATAAAAATAGGTTTTAATAAAATGAACTTAAAGTGTAGTGTTACTTCATTGTAAAGGTTAAACTTTTAAGTAAAGCTTATAGGAAAAATAAATAAAAAAGTAACGCTTATTAAAACAAATTTTTCCAAAATGGGTCCTAGTTGCTTATTATTAACGAAAATAATATTTTTCGATTTTTTAAAAATAACTTACCATATCTATTTATTTTTTTAACTTTAAATATCATTTTAGTATAATTTAATTTGTTTATATTTTTTTAATTTTCTGCATCCACAAACAGTAGCTATTAAAAATATATAGATATATTTATATTGAAATCATTGAAAGTATTTTTCTCTTGTTCCAGCGACCAGCTGACGTATAATGCACATATTATAGACAGCAATTTTTTTTTCTTCGAGATATTGGGTTACTTATTTTTTTGCATTTAAATAGGTATTAGGTTCTCCCACCGAACTCCTGCGTTATAACTTTCAAGTATCAGCTGACGATTTTTGCACCGAGATACAGCTAGCTGACATATATATTTATCCATAGTTGCATATAAGCTATCATTGGGTAAATTTTTAGTTGACAGAAAATTAATAAAACCATTTTTTTTCTTGTTTGAGAGACCAGCTGACGTTAGTGCTATGGTTAGCTACAATTTAACAGTTTTTTAGTTGGAAGAAATTGACTTTATATATATATATAAATATATATATATATATTATATATATATATATATATATATATATATATATATATATATATATATATATATATATATATATATATATATATATATATATATATATATATATATATATATATATATATATTGATATACTAATTATATAGTGCACTAAAATAGTTACTTAACCGTTGAACTATAAGAAAATTTTCTAACAAAACTTTTAAAATTTCATCTCTGCTACAATTCAAAATTATTTTCTAGTATACAGGGTGTCTCAAAAAAGAGTTATATCAAAAATTATATCTTTCTTAAATTGAATACCCTATGTTTTTATGGGGCAAATGAAACCTCTGTAGGTTCTGTATTCAACTTTAAATTTGTATGTGGGTCGAATGCAGCGTTGCCAAGCTATGAATTTTTTTTTTAAAGATCAGTCAAAAACATACTTTTTTAAACTGTTATGTCTCCGCCACTGTTTGTGAACCAAAAATTGAAAGATACGAAAAAAAGTCATTCTTGATAAAAAAATTTTCTTGTCGAAAAAATATGAACCACAATGAGAAAATAGATTTTTATCATATATGTCTCAAAAATGCAAAAACATAAAATCGAGCTCCTGCTCGATTTTATGTTTTTGATACATGTTTCTATACCCATTTGCCATGGTTTTTTAAATACAAACGAATTTTGAATTTTTCCCTGTTTTTAAATACTATCTACAGTAAACCACAGGCTTAATTTACAATTTACCTAGGTAGGCCATAAAAGTTTGATTTTAAATTGCTCTGACAACATTTGACATATAAGGTAAAAAATATTTATTTTGTTTGGTAATAAGAAAATAAATTCTTTAAAAATTTAAAATTGCTTATATTTAAAAAAAGGTTGCAGATGGGTATAGAAAGATGTAGGGAATTTGTAGGTAAATTATTGGTCTATTCAAAAATGGGATAAAATACAAAATGTTGTATTTGACAAAATTGAGTTTTAATCATTATTTAATATCGGTAAAATGCAAATTTTTTGGGACACCCTGTAGCATATATTCTATAATAGCATGCAGATCTTTTAAAAACATGCATTGTCTAACCCCACAAAAATTTCTAGTATCCAGCTCGGTTAGGCACGTAAATATTAAACCTTTTTACATAATAATTTTCCTTAAAAAATTGTAATTAATTATTTTCTTAAAAAAGGTAAATATAGGTATAGGAAGATGTCAATAAAACTTACTTAGAATTGTGTGTAGAATCCGAATATGCAATAAAAAAAGGTGTTCTATTTAAAATTACAATGTTGCCGTTGGGTTTCGGTTAGATCTGGAAAACGCTGCACTTGCCAAAATATTTTAAAAATGTAGCTTATTACCTGTTATGGCCGGTGTGCCAAATTTCAAAAAGTATTTTTTTTTGGTTTTCCCCAGAACTTTTAATAGGACTCTCAACGTGAATCACCCTGATTTTTTATATAAAAATATATATATATATATATATTATTATTAATATATATATATATATATATATATATATATATATATATATATATATATATATATATATTTTATATATATATATATATATATATATATATATATATATATATATATATATATATATATATATATATATATATATATATATTTATACATATATATATTTATTAAAATAAAAAGTGTTGGTATCATTATTTTATATCAAGCTAAAAAGGATTTAATTCCATGCTTTAGCAATAAAGCAATTTTATTTAAAATTTTACTTGTTTTGCTTTTTTAAATTTTAAATTTAAAACTTACAAAACCAAACTTAAATTAATGTACAATTTTTAATTATTCCCATCTAAAATTCGTATTATAAAAGCCACAGGGATATAACATAGAAATATGGATGAACCGAAACTAATATTTTATTCAACAGTCTGTAGTATTATGTTGACTGCACTAATAGTAGTTTGAATATTGTACATAAAAGTGATGCTGCCTACATAATAAATGATTTAGTGATTTTTAGCGAGAAGCATTTTTGGTTAAGTAAGGATTGGTGTAACCTTCTTTTATTTTTTTAAAAACAACATGAGTAGATTAGAACACTTAGGTCCTATAAGGTTTAATGAAATTTCAAGGAAGAATAAACACAAAAATAAACTGTTTTATTTTTTTTAGTATATTGTTTAACAGCGATATTACTTAAAACTGAAGGAAATAAAATGATTATGGTGATTACTCGCAATTAGCAATGCGTCTTTAAACCATATATCAATGGTAGATTATGCCATATATTTAAAATTAGAAAAAAACAATCTATAAAAAAGCATTTCTTGGTTAATACAAATCCTAAAGATTTTTACCAAAAACCGTTTTTAAAAACATAAAAACACCTTTTTATCTGTAAAACAATATTATGGGGCAAAAATTCAAAAGTAAAAAAAAATCATTTTTTTGCTTATGAAGATGACATTTTAATAGAAAATTTAATTTTAAACAACTTTTCTCTTAATATTAATTTACAAAAAGTGCATCAAATTTAAGTTAATATTAAAAAACTGAAAAGTGAATAAATTTACCCACTCTATCTTAAAAATGCACCACTTTAAATGGTAGGATTCCGCAATTTTTTTCATAATTTAGGGTCAATTTATTGCATGCAACAATAAAATCTTTAAAGTACATAATCAATAGCCAGTACATATACTTGCTTTATAGATTTATAGTAAACCCAACTACAATTTAGAAAACACACATATAAATTTAGTATGGAAATTAAGAAACCATTTTACAAATAAATACTGAAAAGCTTCCTCTTACCCATTTTCACCAACCAGCTTTAAGCGACAAGTCCCTTTTTTATTTCATGACTTTTGTTTCAAAGAATTTTTAAATTTCTCTTTTAGCAACTACTGCCACTCTTATGCATCTCTATCTGAATAAGCCCCAAATTCTTTACTTTGTTTGTCACTTCAGCCGTGGAGTAGTTTGAATGTGAAACTTGCAATCTGCAATATCTCTTCTTCTTATCCGAACTCTGTAAATTTTAAAGTTTCGTGTTAATATACTTCCCGTTTAACACAAATATAGTGTTAATATTTGATAATTAAGGAGCTTTTTAGCAGAACCGAATAAATTCATTTTAGCAAAATCAAAGAAAAAAACTTTTTTTATGGCTTATGAAGTTTTTGATAAAAATTTTATATTAATAGTTTAACTATTTATTGGAATTTTGCTAAAGTGGATTTTTTTGGTTTTTGCAAAAAAGCTTCCCAATTAATGTAACAAAAAGTTCAAAAGTTTAGTAATTTTTTTTAGTTTCCTTATATCTGTTGGTTTGTCTGTCCGTCTATCTGTCACAATCTCATTGCTTTTACAATTTGACACTGACCTAAATGATACCTGCTATTACAAGGCTTATTCCAAACCTGCAAAAAATCGTTCGTTGTACGGTCACACGCAAGCCCAATAAAATAAACTTGTTCCAACCGATGTGTTGTTTTAACCAAACTTATAATGATTCTTGAACCATTTTCGAACAGTCATTTTGATCTCAAACCAAAACAAGAGCCCCTTAAATATATAGAAAGCGTTCTAACCACGTTTAGTTTAATACAATGGTTAAGAAAAGATAATTTATAACCTTATTATATTGTTTAATACCGTTAATTTCTAAATATATATTAAATATATAAATATATTATTAAAGGTGCTTTCCCTAATATAGAAAAATATATTAAATTTTGTATTTTGGCATTTTACAAAAATATACATTTTTTACCTATTCAGTTGTCTTTTATCACTTCTGGTTTGACCGAAAATAACTGGTAGTTTTAAATTTTAATGGCGCCACCGATAAACTTTCTCTTATTTCGATAGAATGTGACATTCTGAATACAATGACACCTAATATGATTTCCGACACGTCTGATGTAAAATATTAATTTTATTAAAATTTCATCCTAGAGTGCAATAAATACGTTAATTTTTTACGGCTTCTTCAGATGAAGCAAAAGTTTGCAAAATCATATTATTTATGAAATGAGGGTGGCTTTAGCATATCCTAAAAAAACATTTTGTTCCAAATAATTTGGATGAATAATTTTTCTTCTGTTGTAAAGCGGTATTATAATTGTGTTAGTGTAATTAGACCCGTACCGAGAAACCGTTAAAAACAAAAGACAATCTAATTTGTTTTTTCCATGGACACTTAATCTAAAATTAACGAATTTAACATAGTCATGGCACTCTGGAAAGAAATAAAAAAAACTTAATAATACGACGCAGAAGTGTCAAAAAATAACTTATGAAGCGTAACTATATTCAAAATAATATATCGTATCAAAATTAAAAAAAAATGCCAGTGATCTCATTTAAGATTTTTAAGAACTGGACATTCTGGGTCAAACCGGAGGTGACACAAAACAAGTACATAGATCAAATAATGCTTATTTATATGCATCATTTGACCATACATCAAACCACCATCAAATACTGACGCATTAAATTTAAATTTTTTACTGCAGAAAATAAAAATTTAACAGCTGAAAAACCCAAAGATTTCCATATACAGTATAAACCCTAATCTTTTTTTAACTCTTTATTAACAAAAAGGGAAGAAACCACTATGGTAACTGTTTGTTGTAAAAACTAAATTTTTAAAATTCGGGGGTGTTGAGAAATAGGAAAAAAAGAAATTTTTCCAGAAACAATAATCATAACTTTCAAGAAACTAGCAATTTATTACACTACTAATGCTATTCTCTAAAGGGAAAAAAATCCCTATTGGAAGACATTCTTCCATAGTTGCTGACTTTTTAGATCAATGCAGTACATTTTGGTTTATTGTGTTTGCTTTTGTCACCCCCGAAATTAAATGGTAAGTTTTTTCTGTTAAACCCAATAATAATTATATTATCTGTTTGTAAAAAAAAAATCTACAAAATATGTAATAAGATTTTAAGATCACACCCACAATACAGTTATTTATAAGTACAATTCTCAATTGTCTAAGCAAATATGGTTGGTACTTCATAGTTATAACACATTTTTAAATTAGTTGCGTTAAATTCCATTTTTTTTTCGGTAGAAAAAAGAGCTAAAAAATTTGGGGTTTTCAGTAATTGTAAAAAAATGTATTCACTTTGTGCTGCATAGTTTATTTTGGGTTTTAGCTTAAACCAGATAGCATTTTTGCACCCAAACTTGAAACTGATTGTTATATATATATATATATATATATATATATATATATATATATATATATATATATATATATATATATATATATATATATATATATATATATATATAAAAATTTTTTTTGAAGATCATAAAAGGGAAAGAAGGGGGAAAATGTACAAGAAAGGTGTTTTAAGATTTAATATATAAATTTGTTTGCCAAATAAATAGGAACTAAATTATATATGAAAAATTTTTGACTAATTTAGTTTTTTTTTCCTGACCGTGTTATTAAATTAAAAATTTTTTAACCCCGGGGTTTTTCGGTTTTTTTTTTTTTAAATTTTAAAATTTGAAATAAAAAAAACACTTTGACGTTTTTTTTTCCCCAATTAAACCATCATCAGAAAGGAACAAAAGATTTTTAATGTCTTTAATATACAATTGGAAACAAAAAAAAAAAAAAAATTAATTAAAGGAAAAAATATAAAGTTCATACCTTTTTCCTTTCATAAACTTTCACTATCTAATAAGATTTAAAAAAAATTAAAATAAAGATAAAAACCAAACATTAAAAAAAAACATGAAAATATTATTTAATCTTGAATGTTTATGAAAAAAAATATATTTTTTAAATGTTGGGGTCCCCCAATTCTAAGGGCTTTCCCCCCAATAGGTGGGAAAAAATTTTTTATTATCCGTAATTAGGTCTTTTGACGATACTTGAACCGTGTCATCCAAAATTTTCAGTATTTTTTTTTTTTTGAACCCCTTTTTTTTGGGTTTTTTTTTTTAGTTGTTTTGTAATCTAGAATTTAAAATTTTTGAAATTAAAAATTTTGTAGTTCTTTTTATTGCATGATTTTGAGAGCTGCTAATTTTCTTTAATATTTATATAAAAACTTTAAAAAAATCTTATTGTTCTAGATTTTTATGATGGTTTAATTGGGAAAAAAACCGAAACGTCAAAGAAATGTTTTTAATTTTTTTTTAAATTAATTTAAAAAAAAGACCGAAAAAAACAGGAGAATTAAAATTATTAATTTTTATCTAACTGTCAATACTTTGAAATAAATTTAATTCATATAAAAAAAGTTTTTACTCTTCGTGTTTGTAATTTTTTAGAAATTTTCGGTAAACTATTTTTTAAAGATAGAAAATTTATTTGAACGGGTTTTTATTTAAATGCTGCCTTACTAATTAACCCAGGAAATATAAGCATTACTTTGATTTGCCGAAAAAAAAACACTTTTATCATTTAGGTTTTTAATTTTTTTAAAATAATTTAATTTTCTTTTTTTTTTTGACGAAAAAAAAGATTTTTTTATTATTGCCCCCTTTTAAATTTTGCTTTTTTATTTTTTTAAAAACATTTTACAACAAGTTGAAACTACGCATTTTTTTCATTTATTATTAGCTTTAAACAAACATGCCTGGCTTTTGAAATTTCCCGATGTCTCCTCAGGTGTCCTGGGTGCGACATCGAGATGTACATTTACTCCCCTAAGATATAAACATGATCAAAGGTTTAGCACATCAGCCCATTCAGAAGACTGACACCCAAATCAAATCCTGCATAGGGATTCGGGAGAGAATCCCAGCCTCCCCCACATTTAAGCCATTTTATTCATTTGACGAATAGGTAAACCCTTATTTCAGTATAATTATTATTTAAAAAATATTGAATTTGGGTTTAAAAATTACTGATATTAGATTAAATTTTAAAAGTAAATAAAAACATTATTTTTTTTTTGTCCACATTTTAAAAAATGACAGTTATGAAATAATCTAAAAAAATTATAAAACCCTTAAAACCCCTTGAATTTTTTGTTTAGCATAAGGAGTAACTTAAACACTCAACTGAAGGACTATGAAGGGAAAAAAATTTTATATAAAATTGAAAAATACGTAAAGAAAATGTTTAAAATTTAAATTTTCATTGATTAAAAATATAAGTTTTTGTAGAAAATCATAAAATTTTTTTTTCAAAAAATTTATTTTAAGTGTTTTGATCAGAGCAAAACAATAAATTTAATTAAATATTATGAGACTTAATTTATTTTTAGTACAAATTATTTAGATACTAACATTAATACTGGATTTTAAATGATAAAACTTTCTTTTTTACAAAAGTTTTAAAAATTTAATAAAGAAAAAGTTCGAATTTTAAGTAAGTTTTCTTAAAATCTTTAGACATAGAACTTTAAGGGGGTCCTCTGCTTTGACAGGTTCGTTTACGTTCGCATTGATCTGGCTTGTGCTAAGGTTTCTAACCTTAAATCGGATAGGCCTGATATTCTTTGCCTTAAACTTACCTTTAGATCTTTTATCAAATTCATCTGCTGTATATAACGCCCCCATCTGAAAATTTCCCCACCCCGGGAGTTTTTGACTTTTTTTAAATGATTGACACTTTTTTCTCCCATTGGCCAAGAATCGTCCCAGAGATTTTAATGTTTACAATAAGAACTGGTTAGGTTTTCAAAAACGACACCGGAGAGTAGCCGAAAACTACGCAACGTAACCCCGCTCACCAATTTAATTTTGGGGAAACCCCATCTATCCCTCAGTTTTTCCACCCATAATTCTAACCCCTTTTTTTTTTCATTTCCCCCGAACTCTACCAAGATCAAACGCTCCCCTTGGTCGCTAGATCATGTTTTTCCCACTGAATCATACATTGGGGGCAACGAATGTACACCTCCACGCACTGTCTGGCACGTAACCCCCCCTTTTGGGGACACCTGCTTTTCCATTCACACCATCAAAATTTGCACAAACTTACGAAAATTCAATTTGGCATTAGCCCTTTATTTCTCATCCAAAAAGAACCCAAATCATAAACCATGGTTTTTTTAACCGGGGGACAAAGCCAGACGTTTAAAACCCAAAGCCCAAAAAAACCTAGCCCCGAAACCGTAGTAGATTTGGAGATCGTAAAATTTAAACTTTTTAGAAAAAGACTGTTTTAAAATCGGATAAAAATAAAGTCCTCTCTTTCAATGGCAGTAAATCCCCGAGGTCCTTGCCAAAAATTAGCAAAACTTTTTACAAAACCCCCCCTTTTCTCCGAAGATAAAAATTGTTTCACCTCTCAAGGGAAAGTTCTCAGAAAAAGAATCGTTTTAAACTTGTGAGGTTACGGAAAAATTTCCTTAGCTGGCCAAAACAACCATACATAGCCTCAGCAGCCTTAAAAGCTTGCATTCTTTTTTTTGGCTGAGTATTTTTCTTCTTCTGATCTGTATACTCTATATGTATCCCAGATCGATCCCGTTTTGGAATATTGTTCACAGGTCTCGGGAATGGCGTCTTCTACAACACTTAGCATTCTTGACTTTATTTAAAGAAGAGCTGTTCGTCTTATTAATGATTCCACACCACAGAATAGCTTCCTTTTTTTTGCCTACCCCCAAATTTTAACTTTTCCTTCTTTTTTGGGGGGCTTCACCCTTTTTCCCCCCAAGAGTTTGGGCCCGTATAATTCCTCCTTTGGTGGATCCCAAGAGACCAACAGGTAGCGCCACTTTTATGCATCCTTTTACAGTTCAACTTGAAAGGCCGCAAACTTCCCACTTTGTTCGTTTCTTCATCCCTAGACTGTCCAGGCCTGTGGAACCTGCTGCTTACAATAAAAATTTCAAAGTTCTATCTCTTCATTGGTCCCTCAGACCGTCAAACCAGAGAACCCCCTCAATAGTACCAGCCTTTATATGTTTTACTAAAAAATGTTCTCGTTTTTTATTATAACTTAAGACAATTGTCTCTTTAGTTGTATTGACCTTTATATGACAAAAAAAGCAAGCTATTATATAATTTGTTTTTTAGTATTCACAAAAAATATACAAAAGGTTTTATATTTAACCTTATATTTAATTTTTATCAACACAACAATCATCACAATCTCTCAAATTAGAAAGTGTAATAAAAAAGAAAAATATAGCTATTATCCCTTAAACCTGTTCTTTAGAAATATTCGTGACATCTCCATCCAACCCCATTAAAATTTTAAAAGGCCGGGCTTTATATCATCGACGTAAAATGGGACTTTATATCCCTTTAACGGGGCTTATTTGAGATCCACCACATTATAAAGTGAATGAAAGCGAAATACGTCTGCAAACATAATCTATTAAACCAAAAGACAGCCCACGTTTTAATGGAGTCCTTTTGATAGACAAGCTTGAATGCTAAAAACTCGAGCATGCTACTTTTATATAGAGTATTTTATTATCTAAAAAAAGTAATGATTTAAAATTATTTAGTAAACCACCAAATATTGTGTTTTTTTTTAATATATATATTATTATATATATATATATATATATATATATATATATATATATATATATATATATATATATATATATATATATATATATATATATATATATATATATATATATATATATATATATATATATATATATATATATATATATATATATATATATATATATATATATATATATATAAAAATAAGGAGGAGGGGTTTTGGGCCCCCCAGAAAAAAAAATAAAAATTTTTTATCGGTCTTCCCCCGACCGATACCCAAGAAATTTTTACCTTTTTTTAAATATATATATATATATATATATATATATATATATATATATATATATATATATATATATATATATATATATAGGGGGTTTTAAGAATGTTGGGGGAAAAGGGGGAGATTCACAAAAAAAATAAAAAAAAAGTTCATATAAACATGGGTCCGGAAATTTTTTTGTTTTTAGATACGGGGTGTTTAAAGTTTTTCGCCTTTTAAAGTTTATTACACATTTTCGAAAACCCGTGGAGATATTAAGATAAGTTTGCTAGACGCAAATGTATTATTATAGGTAATTTTAATGTAAAAATTATTTTTTTTTTTTTGGGTTCACCTTTTTTTTTAAAAAAAAACGTACGCCACTGGTTTTTTAAAAAAATTAGTTTAAAATTTTTGGTTTTAACGCAAAAAAGACCTCGGGAGTTTTTTCCTGACTTACCGTTTTGAAAAAAAATTAATTTATTAACCGAACCCCGTATAAGCTGTTTCCGCCGGAGACCTCAAATATTTTGAAGGGGAGAAGAAATATTCAAATGCTTTTTTCAGCATGCATTAACGCAGAGAAAACCATTTAAGATCTTATTAAAGTTAAATAAAAATAAATTTTCCCCTGAACAATTAGTACAAATAAAAAAAAAAATTATAATATAAAACATGAAAAGAAAATATATTTTTAGTTTTATTTCAAAAAGGGGGGTTAAAAAAAAAAACCAGAAGATTTTTTAAGCATAATTAAACGTTTTGAGAGCAAACTTTTTTTAAAAAACCGGGGCGTACTTTTTTTTTTAAAAAAAAGTACTTTCCAGCACGAACGCCACTGAAAAACCCCCTGAAAAAATAGGGTCCTTAAAATAAATGTTTATAATTTCTATGTAGTTGATTAAATATGGGTCTAAAATTTAAATTAGTATATGATAAAAAAGTAACTTCTGAGATATTTAAAATAAAAGTAAAAAAAATTCAAATTTTCAAAAGATTCTGATTGAGGGGTCATCACTAGGTTAATTTGCCAAATCTCCAACTTAATTGTACTGTTTGAAAAAAGTTTTGGTTGCCGGTTGATTATAATTGTAGAAATGTACTTTTCCCCTTTTCAAACAAGGTCAGGTATAATCCCATTATTTCATCATTTTACCAACAATATTATATTTATTATTTTTCCCCATAAAATTTTTAATAGTCCTTAGATAAAAAAAAATTTTTTATAATAAAATTTAAACCTAGGGGCATCGATACTTGAAATTTAAACTCCCCTAACACCTGTCATAAAGTTAGCATACTTAAAATTTTTCCCAAGGGGCCCGCCAAAGAGAAGCCACCCTTGAAATGGCCCCAATTTTTTAAAATGTAAATCGATCACTGAGGCATTTTTTTTCGATAGATTGGGAATGAATTTTATGATCCTTTTTTTGTTGATTAGAATAATTATTATTTAGGTAGTAGATTATTTATAGGTTTTAAAAAAAAGAAATGTTTTGTGTTTATACATTTTATTATTTTTTTGGGTAAATAGAAAGATAAAAAATGATATACATATTAAAATTTTTTTAAATTTTATTTTTTTTTTGGCCCCCTAAAGGGGTTTTTAATAAAAGCAATTTTTGGGGGGGTTTTGACCCATTTTAAAAAAAAATTTTTGAATGTATGTCCAAAAGTCTTATCTTTGAGAAAAAAATTTTAAGAAAAATTTTTTATTGTCTTTTTTAACCCCAAAATTTTTTTTTTAAAAATTTGGGGTAGGGGGTTTTGCAAAAGAGACTTTTTGACCTAAGAAAAATTTTTTTTATTTCCAACAGAGCGTCCGTACGGGCCTGACTAGATATTTTTGAAGGAAAAAAAAGTCCGCCACTGCTTTTTTTTAAAATAAAAAAATTTTTTTTTAGTCCTCTAATTTAAAAAAATTTGGTTCTTGACTTTTTTTTTTTTTAAAAAAATAAATTTCACCTATTTGATCCACTGGACCAATTACGAGAAAAAAAATTTATGTAACTTTAACAATAATTTTTTAAAATGTTTCTTAGGGGTTCAAAATGCCTTTAATGCATAAAGCGAAGAATTTTTTTAAAAAATTTAAAGTGGTATGAAAAAAAACAATAAAAAAAAATTTTTTTTTTTTAAAATTTTAACACCCTGTATCTCAAAAGAGAAGACGTTTAGGAATAATTCATATGAAGTTTTTTTTTTTAAAAAGAGTCCAAGAATCACCCCCCTTAAAAAATAAATTTTTAAGAAAACCTGTATATGTTATTTATTTATTTATTTCAAATAGAAACCCAAGAATTTCAAAATTTTAAAAAAATACAACAAAATTAAATTCCAAAAAATTAAATTAAATTAAACAACTTAACAAAAAAAAGAGTAAACTAAAACCATATAAGGAAGAAGGTCAACATTTTTCCCTTAAAATCTTTTAAAATTAAATTAACAGAAAGATCACAATCAGAAAAAAAATATACTAATTTTTAAACCCAAAAAGGTCAACAAGCATTACATCCATAGTTTTCTGTTAAAGGTTTCTTTCTCGAGTTGATCATTTTGGATTATACGTGAATTTTTAATTATCCTTTGGTTCATACACCAGTTTTTTTTAACAATTCCCCTTTTTCGATTTTTGATAATCTTTACTTGGCCTAGTCTCCATAACACCAACAGTTTCAGCAGTTAATGCAAGATTTAAATGGGGGATTAATTTTTTTTTTTTAACCACCTTTTTTCCCCCTTCAAAAATTTTCCATGTCAGAAGGCAACTGTAAAAAACATAAGTATTATATAAACATATCTTCACCTATTATTCTGACGATTATTATTGAAATTTTAAAATTTTAGGTATGTATATGCTTAAAAAAATTAAATCCTATTTGTTTGTGAGATGAGAAATGAACCGTGAAAAAAACTCTGCTCGTATTACTGTCATAAAACTGATAAAAAATTTTAAAAGGATCTTCCAAACAAACAAACTAGATGTTGAAGATAACCTTTAGGATCACGCCCCCCCGCTTGAAGCCAAAATTCCTTAAAGCCTTTTCAGATGGAATTTGAAAAAAAATCTTTCCAGGCATATTAATAGACGTTTTTTGAATGAGTAATTTTAAACCAAGGGAAAAAATTTTCTCATTTTGAAAACCAACTAAAAAACCAAAAAATCAAAAGAACAAGACCAACGATAAAAAAAAAAAATATTGAAAAAAGGGTTTAAAACCGCCCAGTTCAATGCGTACATCTAGGAATTCCACTGTGTCATTGTACCAATGCCAAAAATTGTACTATAGGCTATTTGGCAACGCAGACATTTACCAAAAATGACGTCATTTATTGGTAACCTAACAGAAACTTTTTTGGGGTTTTTAATTTCGAAGAAAATCGAAAAACAAAAAAAGGGAATTAAAAAAAACGAAGTAGGGGTTTTTTAAGAACGGTCTATAATAGTGCAAACGACATCATTAAAAAAATGTGCAAGGCCCCTATTTTGTACATGTAAATGTGACCTATATTTATAATGGTACAAAACTAATCTTAAATTCCACGAGTTTTCGAGAAATGTGAAATAACTATAAAAGAAAAAAACTTTAATCACCTGAAACTAAAAACATTTATTTGACCCATGTTTATAAAAACCCTTTTTTTATTTTTTTTTTGATGTATAATCTGCCCCTAAATTTTCCTTAAATTTTTGTAAAAAACTTATATATATATATATTTTAATATATATATATATATATATATATATATATATATATATATATATATATATATTATTATATATATATATATAATATATATATATATATATATATATATAAAATAGGTGTAAAAAGATGATCCCTCAATGATTTTAATGGGCGATAGAGGAGCTAAATAAGCCTGAGGCGAACATATGGGGTCAAAAGGGCTGCTTTTAAATACGGCCTTTTAAAGCTAAAAGTTTTGGAACACCGCGCCTGTTTCTTTAAAGACTCGACTTCGAACGGAAGGAGTTGCACGTTTTTCACTTTTTTATGGGGATGTTATTTACATAAATAAAAAAAATTATTTTCAATTTATTTTGTTATTAATTATGTAAAAACAATCAATTATTGTTTGGTGTTTATTTGAGTTAAACCTAATGTAATGGGCCCTAAGAATAGACTTTTAAAATCCATTTAAAAAAAACACACGTTTTTTTTTTGCTTAAAGAATAAGATTTCTTGGTCGGCACATTCCGTTTTCATCAGTCTTTGTACACTTGCAAACTTGTCTTGAATTTAAAACATATCGGCATATTTTTTTCCGATTCAAAAACAACAAAAAAACCCGGGCTGGTGTTTTTTGAATTTACTAGTAAGGGTGCCGCTTTTTGCAATTGTTTTAGTTTTTAACTGGGAGAACAATTGTTAAAAAAAATTTTTTATTTTTTTTTTTTTAGACTAAAACATTTAAAATTTAGTTTAATTTATTATTAAATGAATCTACTGATTTAAAGAAAAATTTGGAGTTGTTAGGTTACAGAAATAACTGCTTTTAAAGGCATGACTTTAACATCGTTTAGACAAAAATCTGTCAAGTTTGACACATATGTCATATATTTTTGAAAATGGCGATAAAACTACCTATATGCAGTTTAGAAACAAACAAATATATAAAATTGTGTTTAATTTAATTTTTTTTCTAAAAAGACTCTATTTTTGTCATATTATTTCCGGTTTTTTACGCTGAAAAAACTTCAATAATGTTATAAAAATTTGTATATAAATTTGATCTGTATTCTGATATAAAATCTGTAAAATTTCTATACCTATCTTTTTAGATTTAATGCGATTAAAATGCCCAACCCGACCGCATATTATCGTTATGGGGAAAAAAAACGTTGAACAAAAAAATTTTTTAATTTAAAAAAATTTTAAATTTAAATTTAAAAAAAAACCTTAATATTAAAAATAAAAAAAATTCCCCAAAAAAACGGCTGAATTATTTTAGGCTTCTAATTTTCTAACATTTATTTTTTTCCTTTAGTAACGAAATGTGGGGTCTTTTGGTCATCTCAACCCCATGTTCTAAAAAACCAACAAAGTGATAAATTTACAGATTTTATATCAGTGACCCGTAAATCCAAAAAAATTCAAAGTTTTTTTTTAAATTTTAAAGCATTAAAAAAGTTTTTTCCAAAATTTCAAACCGGAAATGTTTTTTTTCCCCCTGGTCTTCAAAAAAATTTTTTAACATAATAATTTTTATTATTATTGTTTTCCCAAAAAAGCATAATGTGGGATTTGACCCTGAGTTTTCAAAAACAAAAAGGGGAAAGTATAAATTGTTTATATCAGAATGACTTGAAAAAATCAAAAATATACGGGGTTTTCCCAAATAAAGAAACGTTGATGTGTTTCCGTTAAACCGGACAGAGCACCTCTATAACCCAAAATCAAACTTATAATTTATCCTAATTAAAAATTTAAAACCATATGTTTTTTTTCCCAAGAAATGAAAGCTTGTAGTGATTTCTTTTTCCCCCCGGTATATATATATATATATATATATATATATATATATAATTTAATATATATATATATATATATATATATTAAATATATATATATATATATATATATATATATATTTTATAATTATTATATATATATATATATTTTAAAATAGTTGGCAAAATTTGTCTAGAATGGTTTCTAAAATCGAGAGTAATTATTAAAATATGTGATGAAAAAAACAAATACACATGTTTTGGGCCACTTTGGGTTTGGAAGTAAAAGCCCCGAAAACCCTTGAAAGGGTTTTTAAAAAAAGGGGGGATTTTATTGTATCGAAAGGAAGGTCTAGATTTTAAAATTTCAATTTTTCTTTGAAAGGTGGACATCAAGTAGGCTGCCTCTATGTGAATGTTGTTAAACCGAAACCGTCGAATTCAGCGTTTCCAGTCAGCGTTGTATTTGCTATTAAATTGTCAGATCTAAAAATTTTTGGGGCAAGTTTTCTCAATATTTAAACGAAAATCAAAATTTCACTTTTTCATACCTGTTTTTAATTTAAAAAAACCCCAACAAACAACAATCCAAACAATAAAAATTTAATAAAACCACTTAAAATTTGGTTTAGGGCCCCCCTCTGAGAGTGCAGGAGATTCTTGAAAAATAATGCACACGCCGGCACGCGGGATCACAAAATCGCAGGAATCACCGCGTCAAATTTTTTTTTGGGATTCACCGAGGTATCGAGTTTTTTATTCTTTTAATCTTTTTTCCCATTTTAAAACCTGACCCGATTTAGTTATATCCCTTCCCCCAAAACTGAGCAAGAGAAGGAGGTTTTCCCGATTTTTGGAAAATAGGTTTTTCCAAGGGTTTTTGGGAAAATAGTGTAAAAAATGCCTTTTTTTTATAAAATGTAAATAGTGAAGTTGTAAGTTAAGAAATTCAAAAAACCCAAAAAATCAAAATTTAAAATAATCTGGTGAATATATTTTAAATTTTAGTACATTTGTTTATGTAAAAGCACAACGCTGTTCTCAGTATCTCAGTTTAGTGTCTCATCAGACGGTGTGGGATCTGGCAAAATTTTTTAGGTTTTTTTTTTATTAGTAAAGGGACAAATTACTTTTTGGGTAATCATTGTTATCTTATTTTTAGTCTTGGAAATTAAAAAAAACCCGATTTTTACTATTCAATTTAAATGTTTTTTGTAAAGATAAAAGGTAATATTCTTAAATAATAAAAAAAATTTTAAATAACTATTAAAAAAAAAATGTTAATTCTTAAAAAAAAAATAAAACGGGGGTTTTAAGAAAAAAATAAAACATCTCAAATTTTTTTTAAAAAAAAACTGTTAATCTCAAAAAACCCCCCCTTAGCTTCACAATAGCCTAGCCTATTGTAAAATTCTCGTGCTTTTTTCAAATACGTTGGGAGGGATATTTTGACAGGTTTCAATTTTTGAGCCAAATTCTCCAAATCCCTTTCTGTGAGTTCGAATATTATCTCTTTTAAATAACCCATGAAAAAAATCATTGGGCGCTAAATCGGAGATCTTGGTGAACTATTGCTCTGGAGCAATAATTCTTCCAAAATTTTATTTAAAATTGTGAACTGCTCCCCTATTATTGCCGGGCAACCTCTGAAACCCAAATGTCATGGTTGACTTTAAATTTCGGGCCGGTAATATTTGTTCTTCAAAATGTAAAATAGTTGGCGATTTGCCTTTCTATAAGAAATGCTTAATGAAAAGTACCAAAATCGGCCCAAACTTGATTTTTTGCGGATATTGTTCTTAAAGGAAAACATTTTATTTTTCTTGACCAATACCGAACGACTGAAGGATGCCGTGAAGAAAAAAGACGTTTCATCCGAAAAGAATATTCTGTAAAACTGATCATTTCGATCAATTTTTTTCTCCTGTTTAAAACTCCATTCGTCGAATTAGATTTTCCCGGAAAAATTTCTTGGTTTTTTCCCTTTTTAAGATTTATAACCATTTTTTTTAAAACACTAACTTACTTTTGAGCACCAACTGCTGGCCCTTTCTACCAAAAGTCGCTGTTTGACGAAAGCACAAATATTCTTAAAGTTAAAAAGTTGATCCCCGGTTTGCCTCCCCAACATTTTTAAAAGAATTGATCAAAGATGTTTCAAACCTTTAAAAAAAAAATAAATTGTTTGAGAAGTCGGCACGGGTTGTTTGAAATTTAAAAAATAAAAAATGATTTTTTTTCCACTTCAGAACACAGCATTTAAAAATTACCCTTTTGTTCACGAGAATACATTTTAAAAGATGCCTTATTTAAACACGAAAGCCTATAAAAATGAATCCAAAAGCTGGCTAAAGAGAAAGCGTTTACCGACAATTACCCCCAAAACCCGACACGCTCGGCATACCAAACTAAATTTAGATAATTGAAGCCTCAAAGAGGTGGCAACACTGGTTAATGCTCATGGTTAGTAATTTCTTTTCCACTCACATGTTTCATCTTTTTCTTTTCAAAGAAATCCTTTCCCCCAGACATTTGTATCTGTATATATATATATATATATATATATATATATATATATATATATATATATATATATATATATTAATATATATATATATATATATATATATATATATATATATCAAATATATTTTTGTTAGAAAAATTGAAAAATAAAAAATTTCGTTTCAAATTTGAACCTTTATAAAAGTTTTTTTTTGCCAAAACAAAAAGGGTGCTGTAGGGCGATTGATAAAAAGGCCACAAACATGGATAACCAAGAGTTTTAACGGGGGAGGTTATTAAGCTGGATTTTAAAAGTTTCCGTCTGTTCGCCGTGATTTCAGATCACAGATAAACAAAAAAAGGTCCATTTAAAAAAATTTATACTTAGTGGTCAAATGAAATCCTTTTTATGATGTTACACGGAAACAGCTTTTTGTAATTGATTTTATAACCCTACTTTTTTTTTTTACTGCATATTTTTACTTTTTCTGTGTTGGTACTTATGTACCTTATTATTATTAATAATAATAATATTTTTCTTTAAATAAAAATAAAAAAAGCTAGCTTATTAAGCAATAAAATTTACCCTGAACCAATTTTGTAAAGTTTTTTTAAACTGAAAATCGTAAAATTTGAAATTTTTTAGAATAAGGGTTTTTAAAAAAAGATTTGATAACCAGTCAAACGTCACCTCTTTTATATTTTTTAATAAAAAAGACATAATTTTTTCTTTTTGCCATCGAACCAAAAAAAAAAAAATTCCAAAACAATATATCCGGGACGGTTCAAAAAATTTAATTCACTATATATATATATATTAGTTTTTTTTTTAATAATGGGTGTTTTTAACAATTTGCATTATATTTTTATATATATATATATATATATATATTTTATATATATATATATATATATATATATATATATATATATATATATTATATATATATATATATATATATATATATATATATATATATATATATATATATATATATATATATATATTTTTATATATTATATATATATATATATATATATATATATATATATGTATATATATATATATATATATATATATATATATATATATATATATATTTATATATATATATATATATATATATATATATATATATATATATATATATATATATATATATTATATAATATATATAAAATATATATATATATATAATGATATATATATGTTCAAATTATGTTAAAACCTTTCAATTTTTTTAAAAAAAATGAAACTTAAAAGGATTGGTATTTTTTTATATATATATTTTTGATTTTCAATAAAAAGAATAATTTAATAATACACTATATTTTATTTTAATTTATTGGGGATTTATGACTTTTTCCATTCAATCAATAGAATATTTTTTTATTTTACAAAACATGCAACGTTTTTAAACAGATATACATTTTTAAAAAGCAATAAATTTATCATATTATTTATTATCCCAGTAGCGCATGCAGTTTACAGCTTTAAAGAAAAATGAAATATGGCTGACTAATTTTTAAGCCATTAGGGAGAAAAATTATTTCTAAGCAAAAAGTAACATAAACTAATAAACCGCTGGGGAAATTGCAGTATTGGATATCTACATTAGAAGTAGTCGGGTAATATTTTTAAATACAAATTCCTGATTTGTATAAATATGCCAAGTTTCTATAAAACTAAGTTAAGAGTATTTTTTTTACCCAATTCATTTTTCGTGAAAATAATTTTATTGTTATGTTTAAAAAATATATTGCACAGTTCCATTATATACTCATGGACAAAAATATCGAATAATTTCAAAATTTGCCATAAGACGCAATGCTTATTGTTTGTACCGAAAAAATTTAAATAACCACCTAGAAGTAATTAAACAAGGTCACTAAAAAGTAATGTGTAAAGAAAGGACAATCTCACACTTTGTATTATTGAAACATTTGTTGTGTTACGGATAAACCCCACAGAGTGCAGATAGGATAAAGTGGAGGAATGCATAGTATTTTGGGTAATTGATTTAAAATATGTACACCTGTGGCGTTTATTAGTAATCCAACAAATGTTGTATATATATTTTAAGAGATTGTCCTTAATACTCTACATTTTACTTACCTCGTTTGATGATTTGTGGTAATATACATATTTTTGGTACAGACAATTAGCATTGCGTCTTATGGCAAATTTTAAGAATATTCAATATTTTTGTCCATGTGTGTATATTTTTAGTATTGCAGGTAAATGTAATGTAAGTTTGGAAAAAATAAGAAAAATAAAAAAATATTTTTAATTACAGTAATCATGCTTTAGACAAAAAGTTTAACTTAGCAAAGTTTTATATTTTTAGCCAACGCACGGCAACGCCACCATGTGCGATCCTAAAAAAGGTTTGGGAATTACTTCGGACTTTGAAATTACCCTTTTACTGTACTGCTTATTGGTAGGTAAATTTTTTCCTAATTCCCGAGAGTTAGAAATGTCGGATTTAACTCCTCTTGCCACCTTTCTCAGGAAAACTTTGTAGTTTCCAATCGTACATCCTCACTGTCGGAGGTCAAACAAAAAGTCCTTGTCATTATGTTGTTTCACTTTTACTGAAAAATAAGTTCTACTAGAAAACATATAAGTTATAGATTCCTATAACTAAACTGTAACTACATTCATCCCAAGACCTTTTGGAATTGGGCTTATAAAGAGCTAGGTAAAAAGTACTAAAACACTTAATGAGCTAACTTTATAAAGGTTTATATTTTTGTCGTTTTCATTATATTCAACAGGCTTTTGTATGCAAGTTATATTTACGGGATAGCGACTCCAGAGCAGTTCCTCTTCTGTAGATCTTCCTTATTAGAAAATTTGCAATACAATTTGTTACTAGCTTTTATGATACATGGTGTTTAAACCCACTCGAAACTAGTATAAAAGGAAATGCTAAATAAAAACTTAATTAATTAACCGAGAAGGAAAAAATTTAATATTTAGGTGTCATATTTACAAAAAAGATATATTTAATGGTTTACAAATAAATGTTATAAGGTTTTGGATTGAAAGTCACTTAGACAGTCAGCCCACCGTAGAAAAAAGGACGAATTGTACCCACTATGTTCTTTTAAATAGTCAATATTGACTAAATGCTGATCATTTATCAATAGGTTTTTGAGAATAGCTACTGTTAGTTTTAGTAAGAGCTATAAAATGAACCTAAAAATTGCAAAAATAGCCCTTGCGAAACAATTATACTCAATATTCCATTTGAACGAAACGAAATTTAATAAAATAAAAATATGGCAAAAAATTATCGGCATACGTGTTGTCCTACGGGCTAACCTCGACTTTGTCTTTTGTTAAAATATAGTAGTTTTAAAATTGCATTTAGTATGCTAGGTTAAAGTTGTCGAAATGTTATTTATCGTGTAAATATTAATTAGATGGCATATTGAGTATAATTGTTTTAAGGTGGCTAATTTTGCACTTTATAAGTCTATTTTGTATCCTATTCTATTAAATATATAAATAAAGTCAATATTCCCTATCTAAATGGGCATACTGGATACGATTTGTCTGTTTGCTAACGGTGTAATTCTTAAAATAGAGCCAAAATTAAGAGTCATAGATGTATTTTGTGAAAAATCAGCATACAGTTGTTTTGGAAATAAGTTTTAAGAATCGCAATTTATTTTAAAAAATAAAAGATATTATTTCAAATGGACCCAAAAAAACTAAAGGGAAACCCAAAAAACTTAATAAAATTCCTTAAAGTTTTAAAAACCAAGGGTTAACAAGTGCAGCAGTCCTAAAAAAAGTTGGTGCAGCTGTTTCTTGGAGATGCGTATTGAAGACTTTTTTTTAACTTTTTGCAAAAGGAATAAGTTAAATTATTACATGAATTTAATATTTTAAATTTTTGCTTTTTACAACTTTTTGTATACCCTATGCGAATCTTTGTAGCATCCATGAACATAGAGAGTAACTAAGCATAAGGGGCATTGTTTTTGTGCAATTTCCATCACTTTTTACATAAAAATAAAGATAAAATTTAAAAGTACGTTTAGATAAATTTCCACATCGTTTACGTCTTATTAAAAATGTATTCGCTTTTAAGAAATAATTAATTTTAAAATGATTTACCCATCTAATTCATGGTCATTAAAAAAACATGCGAATTAGCGCAAAAATAGATACAGAGAAGAAAGTTTAAAAAGGAAATAAGTTGGGTTTAGAACCGGGTTAGAACAGAAAAATAAACTTTGAAAATTTACACTTGATATGTTTATATTTCACTTTAAGTGAAGTTGACTTCGATTTCTATATTGAGTTGATAAGTTTATTTAGCTACTAAACGAGATTCCACCGATTAATTGAAACTACAAGAAATAAATTGAGAAAGATAAATAAAAAAACTACCACTTGCTAAAAATTAAATAAAACAGCAAAAAATTAAAATGTATTTTTATTATATGTTAACATTTTTGTGTGTTTTTTTTTAATTTATCCTTAAATCTGTTATTTAACTTTAATGTTTTTTATTAGTACTATAATTTAATTTAAGTGGCAAAATATTCTTAAAATATTATAATAAATAACTCTCATTTATATTTTGATTTAAAAAAACTAGAGACTATACTGCAACTATAACAATTAATTTAAAAAGAAGCATAATTGTTTATTTGGTTATTTAAGTTAACAAAAATAAATTTTATTTCTAATAAAATAATTTAATTTTTTTAAACAAACGTTTTTATTGTTTTTTTTTATCAGGTAATTTGCCAAAATTGAAGTTTTTATTTGATTTTATATATTATAATTAAGAAAAATCATTTAATTTTCTCCAGAATAAAAAGATGTTTATATATTATTTTAAAAATTATACTTTTTTAGATTATTATGGAGAGCTAGTCTGCTCATGATAATAGTAAACAAAAAACAGAAAAAGACAAATATTAATTCTTTTATAAATAATTTGTTTAAGTCCTAATAAAATATCAATTATTTTGATGAAATTATATGAAACAGAAAATATACCGCTTGAAAAACATTGGCAACGCGTTATAAGATATATATGTTATTTCAAACTTATTGGCGATTTGATTTTTGATTTGTGTATACATAAATTATTTGATTACATTACTTAAATATTACAAACTAAAAAATCAGGTTTATTAATTGACATTGACTTCCGACACAGACTTTAAAATACATTGGTAAAGGTACACGGTACTCTTTATATTTAAAATATGTATAAAAAAAGTAAATAAAACTTTAAGCCATATAGATAGGTTTCATAGTTTATTTTGGATTCTGAAATATCAAATTAAGAAGAATCATCATTTTCCAGAATAAAGATTTTTATATTATTTTAAAAATATACTTTTTTATAGATATTATTAGTGAGAGCTTGTTCTCACTCTCTGCACAATAGTAAACAAAAAAACATGAAAAAGACATAAAAAGGTTTTAATTTTTTATAAATTTGATTTGCTTTAAGTATCTATAATAAAATAATTATTTTTATGAGATTATATAAAAATGGAAAATAAACTTACTTGAAAACATTACAACCTTAAGTTGTAATAAAGCAAGATACATATGTTATTTTTAATTTATTGGTTATTGATTTTAATTTTTATTTAGTACATAAATTATTTGATTATATTACTTAAAACAGATGAAAACTAAAAAAATTGTGTTCTTGTTAATCCGGGACATTGACTTGACATGACTCTTTTAAAAAGATGCTACTATGAAGGCACACGTTTAGGGTAATTCATTACTAAAAATAGATAAATAAAAAAATAAAAATAAAACTTTTTAGCCAATATATAGGTTTTTTTATAGTGTATATTGACTTTGAGATAATGTAAATTAAAAGAAAAATTATTTGGCTTTTTCCAATAAAGATGCTTATATATTATTGTAAAAAAATTATACTTTTTAGAGATTATTATGGAGAGCCAGTCTTGCTCTGCAATAATAGCAACAAAAACATGAAAAGGACATAAAAAAAGGTTTAATCTTTTTTATGAAAATTGAATTGTTTTTAAGTGACTATAATAAAATAAAATATTTTTATGAAATTATATGAAAATAGAAATATACTTACTTTGAAACATTGGCAACACGTTATAAGATATATATGTTATTTAAAACTATTGTTTATCGACGGATGGTGTAGTACATAAATTATTTGATTATTACCAAAACAGATAAGAAACTAAAAAAATTTGACAGGTTTTAATGAATTGACATTGACTCAGACTTTTTGTGGGCTTATTACCGGTAAGGCAATAATGTGTAGGTACTCTTAATATTTAAAAATTATGTATAAAAAGCAAATAAAACTTCTTAGCCATAGATAGGTTTTTTATAGTTTATTTGATTTGGAATGATCAAATTAAAAGAAGAATATTTATTTTCTCCAGAATGAAGATTTTTATATATTATTTTTAAAAATATATTTTTATAGATATTATATTATGGGATATTGTCCACTGCGCAATAATAGTAATAAAAACATGAAAGATACATACATGCTTAGACTTATAAATTGATTTGTTTTGGTACTATATTAAAATAATTATTTTTTAGTGATTATATAAAAATGGAAAAATAAACTTATTTAAAACATTGGCAACCCGTTATAAGATACATATGTTATTTTAAATTTATTGGTTATTGACGGACTTATAGCACATAAATTATTTTATTTATTATCAGTAAACAGGCAAACTAAAAAATTAAAAGTTGTTAACTGACATTGACTCTTGACATAATGTGACTTTTTTAAAATATTACTGGGTGAAGGTACACGTTTAGGTACCTTTAATATTTTAAAAATATGTATTAAAAAAAATAAAAAAATAAAACTTTTGTAAATATATAGATAGGTTTTTTATAGTTTATATTGATTTGGAGTATTCATAATGAAAGAAAAATTATCTGGCTTTTCTGAATAAAGATGTTTATATATTATTTTTAAAAATTATACTTTTTTAGAGATTATTATGAGAGTTAGTTCATTCTTACAATAGGTAACAAAAACATGAAAAGACATAAAAGGTTTAATTTTATAAAATTTGAATTGTTTTAAGTAACAAGTAATAAAATAATTATATTTTATGAATTATATGAAAATAGAAAAAATATACTTACTTGAAAACATTGGCAACGCGTTATAAGATATATATGTTATTTCAAACTTATTGGTTATCGATTGACGGGGTGTAGCACATAAATTATTTGATTATATTACTTAAAACAGATAAGAAACTAAAAAATTGTAGTTTTATTAATTGACATTGACTTCTGACATGACTTTTTTTTAAAAAATATTACTGGTAATAAGACGTAAAGAGGTACTTTAATATTTAAAATATGTATAAAAATAAATAAAACTTTTAAATATATAGATAGGTTTTTATAGCTATTAGATTTCCTGGGAATATCAAATTAAAAGAAAAGAATTCTATTTACTTTTCTCCAGAATAAGATTTTATATATATTTATTTTAAAAATATACTTCCTTTTTTATATATAGATATTATTATGGAGAGCTAGTCTGCTCGCACATTAGTAACAAAACATGAAAAGACACAAAGGTTTTAATTTCTTATAAAAAATTGATTTAATAAGTACTATAATAAAATAATTATTTTTAAGAGATTATATAAAAATGGGAAAATAAACTTACTTGAAAATACAGCAACCCGTTATATATTATTACATAGAATATGTTATTTAAATTCGTACTATTTCCAAGACACAAGGCATTATTGGATCTCAAGTAACAAAAACAATACAGGGTGTCCCAATAAGGTGGTCCTCTGGCGATATTTCAAAAACCCCACATCGCATAGCTTTCGGAAAAAAGTATTTATGGTAAAACCAGCCTTGAAACAATGTTGGAAATTATTTTCATGTTTCTATTTTCACCACTAGAGGGCGTAAAACTAAAGACAAAATTAAAAACACGGATTATTTAAAAATATGCCATATTAACTTATGTCGTTGATAGTTTTTTCACAAACTATGTAAAATAAGGAAACTATTTTTTTAAAGCGTTTTCCTTAACTACTCAAATATAGGAAGGGGGGAAGAGCAAAAGTACATTTGAAAAAAATTAGATAACTTTTTTCGGCTTTACCGATTTTGATAAACTAGGTCTCGTTAAAAAGAACTTTTACCAGGGTTTAATATAAAACATAAGTGTAGTTAATTCATTTTTTTTTGTTTTATTCCTAGAGACTGATTTCTGTCAAAGTTATAAATTTTGTCATTTTTTTTAATTTTAGACACAATGGTATTATAAAAATGTCAAAAAACTGGTACAAACGGTATTTCGATATTTAAATTTATTCTTGACTTATTGCCGAAAAACTGCATTACTCGTACTCTTTCCTATTTAAAGTTGTCAGATAACAACGCGGCGTTTTTATTAAGATTGTCATGACAACAAAAACCATTTGTTTTTCTACAAATATTAAATAATATCAATAATATTCTTATTATTTGTTTATCATCAATTTAATAACAGCATTTATAATTACACGGCTCGTGGATAATAATAGCTGATTTATTATTGTCTATCTATCTTGTATTTTCATTGTGCTGAAATAAGAGGCACATCTCCAGTTTCTCTTCAACGGGTTGCCAAACGTGTAAACACATTTATATAAAAATGCCGTCTTTCGGAATATCTTATGGCATATTGTCTAGCAGCAATAGAGGCATGTTAAAAATTTTCGAAAATAAACGGCGAGCATATCGTGTGCTTCGGTGGTAGAATAAGACATTATTTAAAATTACTTAATAACGATTACCAACACTATTACTAATAATAATAACAATGAACTGCGATAAACAAGAACTAAATTTAAAATTATCAGGTTTGACAAACAATGCACTTGTCATTCTTGACGTCCCTGTTTTCTGTGATTTTTGTCGTCCCAGCACTTTCGATAAAAACGCCGCGTTGTTTATCTGACAGCTTAAAATAGAAAAGAATACCGGTAATGCATTTTTTTGGCTATAAGTCGATGATTAATTAATTTAAATGCGGTCTTACTAGTTTCTTTACTTTTTTATGCTCCTTTTAATGAGCTTATAATAATAATATCATTGTATAGAATTTCTTTAAAAAATTGACAAAATTAATAACTTTAATGCAAATCAGACTCTAGGGATAAAACACAATAAAAAAATTAACTATACCAATGTTTTACCTTAAGCCCTGGTAAAAGCTCTTTCAAACGAAACCTAGTTTATCAAAATCGGTTAAGCCAAAAAAAGTTATTTAATTTTTTTCAAATGTTCATTTGCTCCTCCCCCCTCTCTATATTTAACAGGTTGAGAAAAAACCCTTCAAGAAAAATAGTTTCCTAATTTTACATAGTTTGTGAGACAAATATCAACTACATAAGTTAATATGGTATATTTTTAAATATTCCGTGTTTTTAATTTTGTTCTTAGTTTAACGCCCTCTAGCGGTAAAAGTAGAAACTTAGAAATAATTTTAAACATTTTTTTGAGGCTGGTTTTACTATAAATATTTTTTTCGAAAGCTATGCGATGAGGGGTATTCGAGATATCGCCGGTCCTTATCAGGACACCCTGTACAATAAACACAAAAAGGTTATTTATAAGATCCCTTGTAAATGTAATACATTTAATATAGGTGAAACTTTAAGATCATTAGCCAAATGTGTAAAAGCACATAGAACATACATTAAAAACACAGAATTCAACAAATCAAAAATCCGTCAACACGCATTTGATAACAACCACATAATGCTTTAGCATTTTAGCAAAGGCCATATTTTGATAGGCAACATTACGCATCCGTATTAGTCTATTTTTAATTAACTTTAAAAAATTTATTTTAATTATAAAACAGATAAAGTAGAAATCATTCGGTGGGATCTCAGACAAGATTAAATTAAAAGTTTGTATATTTTAATTTAATAGCTATTTACTTTTAAGATCTTAAAAAATATTTTTTAATTACTTTTTTTTAATGTCTAAAACAAATTTTCTAAACTTGTTTTGCTGTTAGTAAAATAGATTTGTTATCCTACATTTCGTTTACCCGTCATCCTCGACTATTTGTTTAAACCAAGATTAAGTATTAGATTTTTTAAGCTATATATAACCTAAAGCAATAGTGTTTAAGATTAATTTATTTCTCATATTTCTCTTTTTTTATACCTTAGAAGAAAAATATGCAGTTAATTTTTGGATACTTTAAGAAACAATGAAATCAATAGAAAACTGATATTATTTAACCCTAATGTTTAATTAGTAAAATAAAAATAAAGATATTTTTTGACAATTTGTTATATAGATAACTGCCTTTTATCATAATCATGGCAATACATTTTTTAACGGTATAGTAGGATTTAAAAAAATACCTCGGATTTTCTTGGAAAAAAAAATTAAAAAGCTCTACGAGTAGTATTTTCTACAATATGGCACTTTTCCACCAATAATAAACATTACAGAATTGTGTGTTATACAACGAAAAATAATAATAAATTAGTACATTTTTATTAACATTTTTAACATAATTTAAAATACTCTATAAAGATAATACCTTGGTATCTTGTTTACACCAGGGACCTCTAAAAATCTTTATTATCTTAACTAAAATCTCTTTATAAGTACATTTTAGAATACACGTGTTTTTTTGTTTTTTTTTTTTTTTGATAAAAACAGAAATACTTGTTTTTTTTATATATGGTACAGTTTAGTCTAGTTTAGTCTAAGTAGCATAAAAATAGCACATACATCATCGGCTGTAGTATTAATACTTCCACTACTTCTACTTATTGCTTTATAAGAATGTATTTTAAGTAATACACAAAAACACGAAACCCAAATAATTTCACCAATATGCTTTTAAATGATATGTTAAACGTAAATTATACTAAGCATCAACTTTTAGTTGAACAAGTTTATGCAAGTAAACATTACTGAATTAGGTAGCATTTTATTTCAAAAAGCAATCAATAAACAAGGATTTTCAAGCTTATTTTAAGAGGATTTTGTTCAGATTGATTACTTCATTGTTTTTCGATGTAACCATTCGTAAATGAGTTAGACTAATGCATCCATTGCTTTCGGGCTTTTATCTAAAGAAGCAAAGTTCTGCCTTTTTTATTACCCTAGTTAGTGTAAAAAGTAGATATTTAACCAAAGCGTATTATTTTCGTCTATTAAAGCATAATGTGAGGACGTAAAACATTTCATTTTATGTTTATCTTTTATTTTATTTTAATAAATAAATTATTGTTTTATTGTTTAATAAATTTTTCAAAAACAAACTCCTAAATTTTAAATATGTTTGTTTCAAACTACAATAACTATTGACTTTAGGTATGGGGACGGTACATTAAACATAGCTTAAATTCAACGAATTCAAAAATTTATTAAAAATAGATTTTTTTTATAAATTTTGAAAATTAAAGATACTAGCAATCTATCAACTATTAACCAAGTTAACGTCTGCTTTTATTAGAATTTTCGATGTTGTTTATTGGGCAAAATATTTTATAGTTAACAAACAAAGTTTGTTATAAATAAAAAATATATATATATATATATATATATATATATTATTATATATATATATATATATATATATATATATATATATAGTATATATTGTGTTAATATATATATATATATATATATATATATATATATATATACAGGGTGTCCCACGACGAACCGACGCGGTCGATTTCTCAAAAACTTAGCGACAAAAAATTTTGAAAATTTGGTAATTTACTAATATCGATGAGAGCAACTCGTCTAAAATATTTTCAAGATGGTGGCACTTCTGGTTGTACCGGAAGTCGATGCTAACTTTCTTATTTTTAATGGAACACCCTATATATTATTGCATTTTTGGATTCCCCAGAAAATTCTAGATATGTTCCGTGTATAATATGCTATACCGAAGTCTAATTGTTTTCGACCTATCTTAAATTTTATGTCAAAAATGACCTTTGCAGACCCCAAAATAAGAAGAAATTTTTCCTATACGGCATACTCTATTATTTAATTTAAGTTGAATTCCTTGTGCAAAGAGGCCCAATTTTGTATATTGTGTGGATATTTTGGGTGTAAATTAATACGGGGTGACTAAAAATTAAGTACAAAAATTAACTGATAAAAACGTAAAAAGTCAATTTTTTCAAATGGAAACCCCTACTTTTATATTTTTATCGTATTTAGCATTAAAAAATAAGGTAACTTTGTATTAAGTGGTCTATTTCGAAAATGTATAGTTTTCGAAATAATTGACAATTTAACATTTTGTATTGTAAAAGTGCTATACGGCTCTTTAATTTTGTTATTAGTGGGCCATGATATCCCGCGGTCTGAAATGAGCAGGTGCCCCCATAACTGGAACCACATCCTTCCTAAGTAGTGGTATATTTTCTAGCAGATTATCAAGATCTTCATTTAAAAAATTTTGAAAAATATTTCCATTAAGGTGTCCATCAAAAAAATGGGGCTCTATTATGTGGTTTCCAGTTATGCCTCCCCAAACATTTATACTCACCTATGTTGCTGGTCAACAGTCCTCATAAAATGTGGATTAGCATCGGCGTAAAACTGTAAATTATGCCTGCTTACATGACCATTATTGTGGAATGTCGCCTCACCGGTAAATAATACAATGTTAAAAAATCGTACATCTTCTCTAATTCGAGCAAGACCCCAATTACAAAAATGTATCCTATTTTCAAAGTCTTGTCCTTCAAGTGCCTGATTCAATTGCACACGATATGGATGAAACTTATTCTTACTCAACATTCTCCTCACAGAAGTTTGACCTAAGTTCAGCAAATCACTTATGTCCGCTGTACTTCTATGTGGGTCTTCAACAACAGATGCGACCACGTTAAATTAATTTTCTTCGTTTACCACTGGCTTTATTTTTTCATGCTTTTCGTACTTAACTGTTCCAGTCCTGTCAAATCTATCCATCAATTTTTGGAATGATCTTGCATCTGGATGTCTTCTCTCAGGAAACCTCTCACTGTATACTCGGGATGCCAGAAGACAATTCTTAAAACATTATTCCAAGAATATAAATCATTTCAATTGATTCTTGCTGTGTATACTTCATTTTAATTGCCAAATACTTCTGACTAACGGAAGATAATATGCACAGGATGTAACCAAACGTCACAAGATTATATAAATAATTACTGACATGCCAACGAGTATCAATTGTTTCGACTTCTTGAGCCATGCCGCCTACAATATTTCCCATTTTGAGTGTAAATTTACGGAAAAGCCTTAATATCTCAAAACGATAGTGCGATAGATAAGGCAAACATAATGTTTTCTGAAAGAGCACACTTAAAGCTTTTTTACGGCAAAATAATATACAGGGTGTTGTATTTAAGAAATTTAATTAAAATAGAATTGAAAATAGAGATGTTTGAATAAATATTTTGGACACCCTGTATAATTAAATAAAAAATTGAAAATAGTTAAGATAAAGGATGTTGACATTAGATTACATGTAAATTTGTCAGCGAAATTAACAAACAGTGGCGGAGACATAACAGTTTAAAAAAAAGTATGTTTTTGACTGATCTTTTAAAAAAATTCATAGCTTGGCAACGTTGCATTCGACCGACATACAAATTTAAAGTTAAATACAGAACCCACAGAGGCTTCATTTGCCACATAAAAACATAGGGTATTCCATTTAAGGAAAATATAATTTTTGATATAACTCTTTTTTGAGGCACCCTGTATACTAGAAAATAATTTTGAATTGGAGCAGAGATGAAATTTTAAAAGTTTTGTTAAGAAAATTTTCTTATAAGTTCAACGGTTAAGTAACTATTTACCGACGCGCGCTTAGTGGACCACCCTGTATATATATATATATATATATATATATATATATATATATATATATATATATATATATATATATATATATATATATATATATATATATATATATTTACTAAACACAATATTGCTTTGTTAACTATAAAATATTTTGTTTAACAAGCTACATAGAAAATTCTAACGAAAGAGTAGGAGACTTTAACTTATTTAGAAGTTGTTAGATTGCTAGTAACATTAATATTTAAACTTAGTTTGTTAAAACTTGACATTATTTTGGTTTTAAATTTGCTTACGAGGATGCTAGTATTCAGTTACATATTTACTAGAATTTTAATTTATATTTTAAATTAAACAATAAGACAAACACGAAATCATTTGCTTCTGGTTTTTAAATTTGAATAGATAAAAATACTTAAGTTTAACCAAAAAAAAAACGATATTTTTAAAACCACCATTATAAATTTGTAAACACAACTCTGCAACCAGTGTGATAAAAAGAAAATGGAAGACTACTGATACAGCTTAATGGCAAATGTAATAGTGTAATTTGTCTTACTCATTAGCGAATGATTTCACTGCAAGCCAAGGTAGAAATCAATTCAAATAAAATCCCTGTTTAAACGAGCTAGAAATTTATTCAGCATATAAAAAGCTTTTAGAGTATTTAACTGGAAACAAATTGTCTCATTTAAATCATGTCACATTAATCGCTAGGATGTTGTGTATTTTAGGGAGATTTACCTACCTTTTAACAAAAATTCGCTTATTTTCAAGAACGTTGGTAAATAGTGCCAATTAACTACTAGTACATTATTTTATGTAAAGGTATATAAAACTGTTATTTTAGTTATTATTATATTAGTTCTTTGCTCAATTATAACTTTTTTATGTTTGTTGACCCATTGATAATATATTTTTTAAAATATTTGAATAAAGCGATTAACAGCGCAGGTTAAATTATTGTTTAAATAGTACTTAACTTTAAAGAATTAATCTTTTTAGGTATTCCTCGCCTCATAATAAAAACAAAAAAATTATTTCAT
Organism: Listronotus oregonensis; assembly: GCA_019359885.1. Classification (NCBI taxonomy): domain Eukaryota; kingdom Metazoa; phylum Arthropoda; class Insecta; order Coleoptera; family Curculionidae; genus Listronotus; species Listronotus oregonensis. The sequence goes on from JAHBCN010000497.1 coordinate 44,943, forward strand.
CAGTTTACAAAGAGTACATTAGATAAAAAAAAAATTACTGCCCCTTATACCGGGTGACACAGCGAACATGTAACAACCCATATTTATTAGAAATAATGTTAAAAATTTGGGTCATGCACCTGTCATACGGGCAAGCTTTTAATGATTAAATAAAACCAACTTTTTCACTTCCGGTTCAATCAAACGTAACACCTTAATCAAATTTTAAATAGCACCCTGTATATATTATCTCTTCAACCATGTGTCACACTTGTCGTTTAATTTCAAAATGGCTGCCAAATTCGATTTTTTTTCCAAAGATTTTAGTAGGCCATGATATAACAATTACAATTTATTAGCATGTAAAAGGCGTTGAGATGTAAAGAATAAGGTGTAAAAATATTTGTGATTTTGTTAATTTTTATTTAATTATTAAGAGTTAGGAATAAAAGTTAATTTTAAAAAATTTAGAAATGTATTTTTTTAACGCTTAATATCTCAAAATCTAAAATAGGAAACCTAATTTTTATTAAATGTAACTTTAGATCAAACATTTACTATTTTATATAATTTTTCAGAACCAGTATGATGAACTGATTTTTTTATGAAATCACTCTATGATAATTGTTTGGTTCGCCTTCGTGTTATAGGTTTAATTATTAATTCAATATCTTTGATTTATACCAAATGTTGTTATTTTATTTCATGGATCTCTTAATAGGTTTAACAGTTTTGTTATTACTATGTTGAGATATTAATTATTACACTGCCTACTTGGCGCACTATTGTTACCTGTACTTATACCTATTAGAATGATTTGCAAATCAATGTAAATATGTATAATCCTGTAATTTTGATATAAAAGTTACTTGGTTAGATTTTTGATAAATTATATAAAATAGTTAATATTTGATCTGAAGTTAAATTAAATAAAAATTAAAACTTTCTATTTTGAATTTTGAAATATTAAGCGTTTAAAAAATACATTTTTAAAATTTTTAAAATCAACTTTTATTTCTAACTCTTATTAATTAGGTAAAAAGTAACAAAATCACAAAACTTATAATTGTCACGTCATGGCCTACTAAATTTTAAGAAAAAAAATCGATTTTGGCAGCCATTTTGAAATAAAATGGCAAGTGTGACACATGGTTTTAAAGACAATTTTAAGGCGGATCAGGTAGGGGAAAAATGTAAACAGGGTGTTATTTAATTTTTTTAATTTAGGGTTACTTTCGGTTAAACCGGCAGTAAAAAAATTGGTTTTGTTTATTCAATAAAAGCGTGTTCTTATGACAGGTGTATTACCTACATTTTAAAAATTAATTCTAATAAATAAAAAAGATATGGGCTGTGTCATGTTCGCTGTGTCACTCTGTATAGACCAGCAAAGACTCATTAGCTGCGCTTTTAAAAAGTTAAGCTTTATAAAGAAAAAAGTAGGTTTATGTGCTTTGGCACATATTTTTAAATCGTAAGTTTCTTCTCCTTTCCAGTTCGCCAGTTCCGTAAGTTATCATTTTTACGCCCTTTTGCTAATATTTTGAGTTCTTTAGCATTTGGTCCCATTTGTATGTTATTTTTTAGTGCTTTATCGGACTTATTTTGTGTTTTGTGAGAGCATTTGTATACAGAGTGTCCGGGAAAATGTGGAAAATCTCTCGGATATAAAAAAACAGGTAAAAAAAATACTTTTGTTCATTTTATGTTCATTTTTTTCGTTTAGACCCCCTCTTCGAAAGTATTGGCACCCAAAAAGCTCCAATGGAATCAGGTTTTTTATTTATTTATATTTTAATTTTCTTTTATTGAGATGTTACTTGGTATAGTAAGACTCTTTAAATTAGTATCAAGTGTTGTTTTGTACAAACTTTCAACTAGTGACTACAAATTAAGTACCCTTTATTTATATTGCCAGTCTTAAGCGTTTTCGAAAAAACGATTTTTTTATTTAGACTGTTAGTTCTGTCAGGTTAAATATAAAAAAGGGAAATTTTTTTCTGCCACCAACACCATAGTTTTAATAGAAAGTTAAACTTCTTGGTAAAAAGTTTGTATGAGGGTTCAACAGGGGTTTTGTGAAGTCTAATATACTCGCGAGCAACATTTGATAGGAACAAAGATGTATCTTTTATCGAAATACACCATATACATGATGTGATAAAGTGACGTTTTCTAAAAACAGAATTGACGACATGAATAAAGAGTGTTTAATTTTTGTTCAATGGTTAATGCTTTGTAAAAAACGTTGTCCTTATCCATGAAGGCCTAAAAAAGAGGGAATCATGAGTGTCACAGCTAGTCCGTGCCTAAAGCTGTGAATACTTCACAACACTTTCTTTGATAGTAATTAGAAGAGTCTAACTTGGTATTACATCTTATTAAAATAAAATTAGTATATACGTGGGACTTCAATAATTATTTTCAAAAAACTTGATTCTATTGGAGCTCTTTGGGAGCAAATATCTCCGAGGAGGAGGCCTATACGAAAAAAGTTTATATAATATTAATATAATAATATAATGTAGTATTCTTTTCAGATGTATTTTTCATATCTGGCATATTTCCCACATTTTCACGGATACCCTTTATAAATGTGTTTCAAGATATGTTTAGTAGTATTCACAAATATTTGTTTTTTTTTTGCTTAAACTAAAGAAAAATAAGTTTATGTGTTGCTTGTTAGGTTATCTAAATTGGTTACTTAGTTCCTTACAATAGTGAACTTGACTAAAAGCAGCCAGTATTCAATAATTTTGCCTTCAGGTGTTGGTTAAAATAATAAAATACTAGCAACATTCATATTGAGGTCAATAGTTGGATTCGTAAATATTTAAGTACCTACATTTTTTATATGTAATTTTGTAGGTTAACTAAAAATAGGTTTTACACCTGACCAGAGTATGTAGGCTTTAATGTCAATGTCAAGAAAAAATCATATCACAATCAAATATGTATTGCACATGTTCCCATCTAAAGAAAAAAAAATCATTTAAACCTGGTATCTCTTGATCCAATCTGAGACTTTGGTTTTAAAACTCCTTATTTGTGTGTTGACTAGTTCTCATTGTTTCTAACTAAATTTGGTAATATTAATTTTGCCACCTCATTGTTTATATTTTTACTTCAATTAATTATTTATATACGTTAAAAAACACAAAATAAAAGAATTTAGTGCATTTATTTATATGAAAAAAAAATTAAGTCATTTCAAATTATTACCTTTGAAGGTGACGTTCGTAAACATTTTTCAGTCCAGTACTTGCCATGGCCTTCAAATGCGCACGCTCAAGCAAAAGAGATTAGTTTACTACGCCCCATAGTAAAGTTGGTAAAAATGTGATTCGTTGTTCCAATTTTTTAGACATCCAAAAGTTAGGATATATATGAGGTTTTTTAAATTTATTTAAATTAATGCTCTTAATAATAATTCTATATAATATTTTAAAGCATTTGATGATAAATTACAAATGGTTAATTTTTAAATTATGGTTAATTAGGGTGTTACATAATAAATACCGGCAATAATGGGATTCTATCAATAATAGTTAGTAAAATACAAATACACAATATAAAAACTCTGACTTGAATCTCAAAATGTGGTTTTAGCGGTACTTTATCCACAGGTTGGGATTAAAACACACATCTATGGGCTAAAGGGTAGTTTAAAGTTAACCACGTTTTCTTTTCTCGAAATAAAAAGTTTATATTAAACATCATATAATAAAAGTGGCACGTAAAGCTTATTTGTACCTAAAAATGCGATATTTTTTATAATGACATCCAATTTAAAAATATTAAAAAACCGTAAGCGAAAAAGCTTAAATTTAAAACCGCTTCCCTTAATCCTCTTAAATAATTTAGACATGGATGTAGGTGATAAAGCGAAAAGCATTTTGCTTGTGCGGCTAAAACGTTAAAGGTAATGGGTAAATTTGTCTTACTCATCGGTAAATTGTAACATTGCTCACCAATGTAGCAAGAGATCAATTTAAATAAAATTCATTTTAAAGGAACCAGTAATTTAAGCATTTTATTGATTACTTTTAGGTAAAGCTTTTGGGAAAATAAATTACTTTTAGAAAATTATGTATTAAAAATATTTTTTAATTGAATTCGTTTAAGAATCATTTATGGAACAAGAATTGATTGAAAAAAGAAAAGAATTGAAAAAAGTCCTTAAACTAATTTTTGTTTTTTTTTGCCCAATATTTAATATTATATTACATACAATTATATTAGGTTTTATAAATTTTTGAGAAAAGAATATTTTTTCACAAAACCCTTTTTCACAATTGTCCGGTCCTATCACACATCCTTATAATTTTTGCGCTTTTTTACAGATTACAATATAATTTTGCATAGAGATGTGATTATAATTGTTTTTTTTTAATTAGTTGCGAAAGTCTTATTTGTTAAACTTAATAGCCTAGAAAGTTTTAAAGTTCGTTAGCCCAGTACTGCAGAACAATTTTATCCACGCATGCAGAGCAAAAAAGGTAAACGGGTTAAGGGAAAAAGGCCCTTTGTATTATGCGCCGGGCTTCCATAATTCTTTAGTATCCAATATAAACGTTAACGATTTGTAAATAGCGAAATAATTTTTTGCTTTTCTTGCCTCTTGTCAATTTTAAAGCTTTTTTCTTGCAATACTGGGTTTTTTGGGACATTGATCATAAATCTGTCACTTTTGTTGTCAACGTTTCGTTTTCGAGATATCCATTATCATTAAATTTTATATTCAAACTAACTGCACTCTCCGTGTTTTTTTATTGCCCTATATTTTTGGTTTTTAAACAAAACTATCATGGAGTATTTAAACTTATTTAATGTCATCACTTTACTACGCTTTATTGTGTAATATTAGATTGTATATCATCTGCTTTAATTTAAGAAGAATAGATGGCGCCATCTCACATCCTTCTATTTAAATGTTTAATATTTCTAGAAGTTTTATATTTATACCAATAATATTATCTGATAATTTGTTGTTTAGTGTAAATATCACCAATTTTGTAATTAAAGAAAATTAAATGTTGTCAAAAAAAAACTTACTTCAGATTTGCGATCAGCCTCCCCTTTCCCCCTCCCTCTCAAAAAATCATTATAATTGACGAGGGGTAAGAAAAATTAAAAATTACAATAATTTTAATTGGTTGTTTGTATTTAAGAATCATACAATATTTTATAAATTTATAATTTATATCAAAAGTACAATTTAGTAGTCAGGTTATGCACGATACATAAACAAGTTTTACGAGAAGTATCGAATTTTTACCAGAGGCATAATTTGACATTTATATTTTGTCTTTTTATTTTGCTAAAACACATATCTTGTAAGGCCAAACCTAAAGAATTTTTTTAATCCCTCGAAAAGTAAGTGTAAAAAAGGTTGCGGTAGCAAATATCTTGTAAAATAAAAGCAAGGAGATCCAATTGCAGAAAACAGAAAACTCCAGCTCTGCTCCAAATTTAAATGTGCTGCCAACTTAAATGTATGACACACACTGGTTTTTTTACAAAATTTTCTCGGTTTTTCTTACTACGCCGAGTAAAAAGGGTACATTAATGATAATTATTTTCTTCCTTTAACCTTTCTTCCTTTTGCATAGTATACACATTTGTGCTTAACTAGCCCAAAATAGGTTTAGGCAGTTTTTCAGTTCTCCAATATAAAAAATCACACGTCTTAAATCACCTAATATCCACTATCTCTAAATTTATATAGTTTTGTACCATTTTGACGACTTTTAACATAAACAAGAATAATTAAACAGCAAACTTAATTTTAAACACAACCAAAGCTAGAATGAAGCAAACAAATTGATTTGAAATCAAAGAGACCATAAAAATTTAAGCCGCAAATTAATAGGTTATTTTTAGTTTTATTATTACGATTTACGTTAATAGCTTTATATGCTATTTGCTTAACTACTTACATTAAAATTATTTTTTGAATCTAGCCTAAAGTGTGTAAGCACAAACTATTTTTATTAAGCTCAAAAAATAATAATAAGACCTCTTTAACTATGTGTTTTATTTAAATTGTAAGTTCCAAATATGTCGTGATATTTTTTTGGGAAATAGCATCATGTTGTAAAAAATAGTGTAAACCCATGTTTAGTATTTCTATGTTTACTGTACCTACTTTAAATACCTTTAAGACGCACTAAAGTATTGGTAAAATATTGTTTATACTGCCACGCACTTTTTTTTAAAAGCAGTGTTTATATAAAAACTGGTGTGACAATGATGAGTCACACCAATTGCTCAAAAAGGAAAAGTAAGAAAATTAATACAAAAATTATCCTGTGCACAGGTTAGCTTCACGCCAAAGCAAGCTGTAGGTGTGCGTGCAAACCTACCCGCAGCTCAGGGTGAGGAATAGTGAGTTCGTTATGGCGCCACCAGTTTTCTTACGGACTACAAACTGGAAGTCCCCTAGATGTTATAGGAGCTTGCTTGGGCGATCACACACCAGTGCACGACAAAACAAAAAAAGTTAGCATATAAGCATTAAAAAAAACTGACTTGGTCAATACTCATTAAAGAGAAGAAGAAAAAAAATAATAATAATAATATAATAATACAAATTATTCTGGTTTTAGGTAAGCTAAATAAAACTCAAAAAGATTAAAAACAAATTACATTTATTTAAAAATAATCTCTTGAGGATTTAAATTTCATAAAAAGAAAAGAAAATGGTTTAAGTTTTTAAATTACATTTAAAAAAAGGATTAGTAGTTGTTAAGAGAATTATCAAAAGGTTGCCTGTTTCCTGACGGCAGGTAAGGGTGGTCTGCAGAGTCTGGACTCAACCCCGGAGTAAATTTGAGGTAAATTTGAAGTCAAACTTGAGTTTGGAGTTATACTTGAATTTGGAGTAAAACTTGTGTTTGGAGGTCAGTTTGAACGTAAATCTGGTAAAGTATCAAATTTGGGGTTAAACTTGAATTTTGAGTTATACTTGAATTTTGAGGCCCTACAAACATCGGTAGACATTAAAATTTGAACCATAAAAAAATTAAAGTTTAATACAAAACAAAGCAAATGGCTGAAGGCCTTAAATACATTTCAAATTAAAAATAAACTAACAGAAGAATTGGCTGAAGGCCTAATACATTATTAAATCTCAAAGCAAACCAACAAACAAAGAAACCGGCTGAGGGCCATAAATAAATTTACAGATAAAAAAAAATTAACGAAAGAATTGGCTGAGGGCCTTAAATAAATTTACAGGATAAAAAAAAATTAACGAAAGAATTGGCTGAGGCCCTTAAATAAATTTACAGATCAAAAAAAAAAAAATAGTACCAAATAAAAGAAGTGGCCGAAGGCCCAAGGAGAACTATTCAATAATACAAGTCCTCAAAATACAGAATCAACTAATTCAATTAATTAAATACAACTATTCAAAAAAACAGGCCATTCGTGCTATCGTCGCTGACAGAACATACCAAAAATAAATAAAATCGTTTCCACAAATTAATTTAAGACATTAAAAATAAAATATTATTGGTTACTAATGGCATAGCTGTTTCTGCGCATTCATTAGGTATAAAATCAAATCATACATCACTGATGTTTAATAAAACCAAAAACTACAAAAAACTCTCTTGATTAATACCGATCTTGATTAATGATTATATAAAATTGAAAAGAATTTTATTAATGCGCATGTCTGTCTCTTAATTTTATTAAGCATACAAAAAAAAGAATTTAAAAGAATTTACATTTGTCAACAAGAATAACACGAATAACCAAAAAAAACTTCAAGTTACTAGAATTAATAAATCAATATCACTCATATCGATAATCGATATACACAAAACATCCCTACACTCATTAAAAAAACATAATAATCAATATTAATTAAACCTTAAAGCATTACAAATTTACAAAAAAAATTAACATTAGAATTTACAGTCAATAAACCAACATTCCTTGCCAAGCACAGCACAGTTTAAGAAAAACAACCAAAGTTTGAAATTTATACATGGCTAATCAAATATAAAAAAAAATGGTACAAAAGAATTTAGTTAAGTAACGTAGTAGCTTTATATATCGGACACATCGGCTGAAAAGGGACATAATTAAAAAAGCATTGTTTTGAGAAATTAGCCAAGAAAACAAATCTGAATTATTTTAGGTATTATTACATAAGTAATAAATAAATACTCATCAAGTATTTCTTTTACACTAAATAAAGAATATTTGACCCTATAATAGTATATTAGAATTTTTAAATTATTTTGATTTTAAGCTAAAAAAAAAACAAATTTTAATATATTTCCTCTTTTTTTTTAGCTTATGTCATTTTACTTGGAAATAAATTAACACAATTTCAACAGTTTTAAAGTTATCTTTATGTATTCTTAACTAACGCTTACTTAGCAAAGAAAGTACGGAACAATAATGATACATCTTAAAATTAAAAAAAATTGCAGGCTTTAAAACAGACAATCAAGAGAAAAACTAATTATCAACTGTCAATTAATCCAAAAACTGATTAAGAAATTCCCCAAAAAAAAGATATTTATAACATTAAATTTATATTTCCACAATGTAAAACTAAAGCCAGTGCCTGTAAGATTTTAAAAATAACTAAAATAAAGTGTTATAAGTTGCCTTCGTCTGAGAAAAAAAAACTGTATTGAGAATAATAGCCCTTATTTTAGAATACTTTCCCAACATTCAAAAATTATGCAATAAAACGTAGGAATATTAGAGTAATCAAAAAGTAATATAAGTAAAAACCAATCAATATGAGTGCTTAACAGATAAAAAAAGAAATTAATAAAACTTACTTAGGTTACATGTGGCCTCAAAGTGGGCGGCTTGAATAAAATCTAATAATCCTGATTTCAGGGACCATCTTTGCAAATTTCACCATTAATTATTAAAAATATTCACACAACAACAAAACTGGAGCCTTTGCAAAAATTATGGATGGTTTAAATTAAAAATCCCACTGGATGACCACGATATTCGCAGTAAAAATATTAAACCAATGTCGTTTCACCAGCGGCCGCCATGCAAAATGGCACAGGCAGCAGTTGAAAATAAAAATCGGACCAACCACTAGTCCGCGCATCCAAGATAGATTAGGTCGAATATTTAAAAAAAATAATTTAATGCTGTAGGCAATTCTCCCGTTTACCCGCGCATTCACCATAACATAGCATCGACAAAATTAAACCGTTACAGTACATCAAGTTACAAAACTGTTAACGGCTTTAATAATCTTTTTATAAATACCAATAGAAGAAAAAAACATACACCGTATTTAATAGGCCCTTAGTTATTTACACTTAAGTACGGTGTAAAAAGATTGGATTTTTTCCCTATTTTCTATTATTTCCTGAATTTGTAAGCTTTCTCTCCATAAGTAGTTGCAGACAAACTCTGCTGTCTGCTAAAGATGAACTGAATACATAGGTGCTAATTAAGATTTTAATGGACGCCCTGTAAAAAGACTATAGATTTTATAATATAAAGGAAAAAGTAACTGTACAAGAGTCTTTATTTAAACAAAGAAACAATAACACAATACACATAAAACATGGTGTAATACGCAAATGGAGCGTATCAGCTAATCAAGTCAAATAGTTACAAATACCTAATCGTACGATGTCGCTGTTTTAAAAAATCTAAAGTAAAAAAAGTTTTTGACCTGTACAAATGTTTGTTCAATCAAACTAAAAAATAAATTTTAGTTAGCCCAATTAAATTGACCTAATTTGTTTTACTTTAACAAAAACAAAAGAAATATGAGGGATCGATGAACTTTAAATAAGCACTAATATCACTAAATCACAAATTACGTGAAAAAAAGAATAACAAAATTTGCCCTTAATTTTGGCGCAAATATACACTTGACTTAGGTAAATGAAATTATTTTTATTTCACTCAAAACCCGAATCGCTCTCTTGACTGCGAAGTCCATAAGGCGTAAAGATACGATGACGTAAAAAGAGAATAAAATAGAAAGAGTTTTATTACACAGGAGAAAAGTCAAATCTTTTCAAATCAAAAATCGAAATTATTTACATTTTTTGGGACACCCCGTATCACCTTGTCAGTCCTGTGACACTTGGTTTAATTTGTTGTAATTCTTGAGTCACTAATTTACTCTACTACTTTATTAAGAAATCTTGCTTTTAGCAACCACAATTTTATATCAAAATTCGAGTTCTTTCTTATAAAATGGTGTTTCCTAGAAGTGCACGTTCTAGGTACTTAAGATCTTTTCGATAGATCTCAGGGTCTTGGTGGTCCATAAGGAAGGAGTTCGTCGGTGCCCTCTTTTTCCCCGGCTTCTTCTGGTGACTGAGCTGAACGATACATGCCGCAGCAGTCCTATCACAAATGCTGTGTGCAAAGTAAAATCCCTTCTTTTAAAATTTAACACTTCCATAACTTTGCGTGCCACCTCAAGTTTTTGCCAAAAGTGGCACCCACCTATGACGTCCATCTTTCGTGCGTTCCCGGTATGTTTTTGCTTAAAATCTCCATTAACCAACATTTTAGCTCACTTGGGTTTTCACAGGAAGATTCTGAATCCTTTTTCCTTGTTTTATAGATGTTCCCGGTTAGGGGTCCGCACACCGTTTGGACGCAGTGGCGCTTTAAAGATGACGTATCTTCCTGTGATGGCAGCCCGGTGTACTTTGAGAGAAAAATACTACCAACCGCAACTTTCGCGACCCCGGGTTCGTGCAGAGATTCTAGACCTTCTTTCCTTGGATTTAAAACTGACCTGGCTAAGGGTTGGCATACCATTCAGCTTCTGTAGCACTTTAAAGTTTTGTTGCTTGGTTTGATTGAAGGGCGGCTCTGCATACTTTTTGCCAAAACTCGGGGTAACCATCATCAATTGTCCTCGGGTTATGACAGGAGGATTCTAAACCCTTTTCTTTGTTATTTTAAGTAGCTCGCCAAAGTGACTAAGTGCCGTTTATCGTGCTTCAAAGGTTCAGTAAAACGGGGTTACCATACAAACTAAGTTTCGCGGCAGAAGGGCGAGCACCAGGCTCGGTCACCTTATTGGCAAAAGCGGCCGCGCGAAGCAACCGCAGCGCCAAATTAAGTGACCTGGCCACTTGATCGGCAGAAGCGTCCGCGCGAAGCAACAGGCACTGTTGTTGAGTTCTGATCTGTATCTCTTTATTATTGTTTTAAAACACAAAAGAAAATTCGAATTAAATTTATTAATCAAATAAAGACAAAATGCGTTAAATTTTTACAAAAGGTTTAAAATTTTTACATGAAATAACAATTAAAAATTGGCCATGTGTTATGTTATTGAAACAAAAATTATCCATTTATGGATGGCCGGCATGGCCAGAACTACCTCGATTCCGCGTCAACGGTTTAAGAAAAATTATCAAAAAATTTAAATGTTACCTTGACTGCTCATTACTATGTTACCACTATACCATTCTCCAATCACTTTTATAATCACCATTCCAAACTGCAGCTTTCTTTTCTACGGTTTTTTCATCACTTTTATTACACACTTTATTTCTGGTTACCTTTGAACTTTACATGAAATTTGTCACGTTACAATTGACACAAGGAAATTTTTAAAATAGCCTTAATAGCTTAAAAATTCTAGACTTTTGTGCGACAACTTATTATGATATAAACTGTTTTAGCAGAGATGTGTTAACCAAATTTATTGATCTAACACGGTAAAAGTAATATTATAAATCATCATTAAAAAAACTACTAGTTTTCTATTAAAAACTTAAACGTCATTTTGGCAATTTGCCCAAAATGACCTATTTGCCAAGACACATTTTTTATAAAGCAGAATTCACGTTTTTTATAAAATATTTATTATTTGTGCCATTTTACGTCTTGTTAGGTAATTATTTTGTGTGTGTGTAGGTGTGTAATGTGCACTCCTAGAACTACTTCTATAACTACAATTCTAGAATTAAGGCTGACAGTAAATCTCCAATAAAACGTTAGGAACACCAACATTATGTTTATAACTTAAAGCGGCAACAGTTAGTTTATTAACTGCAGTGTAACAGCAACGTCAACAAACCGTCAAGTTTATAAATTACCAGTTAATAGTGTACAAAAAGCAAAAAAAGTAATTTTAAATTAATTGTAGAATCATAATGTAGATTAAATTATTTTTATTTTTTATTAGGCAATATTTTTAAAAAGAACAAAAAAATCAACCTGCAATACTTTTTTTAGTAAAAATGTATTCCTTTTAATAAAACTAAAATATCCCAACTAACATTTTTTGTTTTATAATGGTAACGCTTAAGTTTTGATTATCTATTTTATAAAACCTAGTAACCTATCAATGGTTCGCGAAACGTTTCTGTTACTCTTATAAAACCCTTATAGCACTTAAATGGAGAATCTTATAAATGTAACGGTGAATAAATTTTAGTACCATATAAAACCTTTACTTTCCATTTAGTTGTAACTAAGAGGTTGTCGTTACCTTTATAAATCATAAATAAGTTTTATAGCGGCAAGGAATACATTTTCGTTATCGCTATAAAACCTTAATATTTTTTATAAAAACCATTATAAACTTCCTAACCTACAGTGTTTATAAACACCAAATAAAAAAGGCCCCTTTTAGCTTCATCTCCTTCTGTATCGTTTGTTAACAATATGTTCTCTTTCAGGTCCTTCTCATAATTATTCTGCTTTTACTCTAAAGTTGACAGCAATGGATTTTTACTTTAATATTATCAAAATGGCGTATTAAATAATTACTATAACAACTTAAATACTTTGAAAATTTTCTATAAGGACTTAGTTTTACTTGGCACAAAAGATTTATCAAGTAACTTTACATTTTACCTTTCTAAAAACTAAAGCGCCCACCAGAAGGGCTCTTAAAAATTTATTTTTTTTTGTAAAGACCTCAAAATTAAAATTAAGTATCATGATTTGTTTTTTGCAAATAAACTGCCCAACATTTCTTAACCCCAGGTTTTTGATAAAAATACATCTTTTAGCTGTAGTAGTATGGCTAAAAATGAAATATTCTTCTTTTTTGTGTAAATATTTATGTCAATTCGAGCACAAACATAAAAATGGCCGCCATATAAAACACCTATAATTTTTTATGAGCCTTTAAGTAATAATAAACACCTTAAAAACTTTTATAAAACTTACCTAAGTGTCTTATGAGAATATTACTCTTGCAATAAAACCTTAGGTGCTTTTGTGATACTTATAGTTTTATAAGTTACCAAAAAGGTATTTATAGAAACCTTCGTTACCGGTATGAAACCAGAAGTAACCGGAAGACCAATTGCATGACCATAACCCCACTTTTAAATGTTTTTGTTTATATTTGGTGGTAGTTGAAGTATTTGGTAATATATTTCTTTGAAAAAAGTCTAAGTTTTGGTCTATTCCATTTTCAGTAATTTGAGTTGTGGGTGATTTATCACCTGATGGTGTGCTTCGCAAAATATTCTCGCGGGTTTTAGCGCACTTTCTATAAAAGCTGTTACTATATTTAACTTTTTTCCAATTTTTTCTCTCCTGTGACATGTTTCACTTACAATCAATTATTAAATATTGGGAAAACACAGAAAACAATTATTTAACATCTTAATCTATAAAATATAGTGCCCCGTTGTGCCCCTTCTACATGAAATAGTTGCTACTGGGTCTACAATTTTTATAAAGTTCTTTATGTTTTAAAGTAGCTTTAAAATATTTATTAGGTGCCTTGAGATTTATAAGGGTTTTACGAAGTAAGCTATAAAACCCCAAGAGTAAAAGTTTTATAATAAGGTTTTTAAGAACGCTATAAACCCTTTTAAAAACTTTAAGTAACCAAAACCAAAGGTTTTATAGATAAGGTAACGGAAACATTTTGGATGCAATGTTATAAAACTTTAAGTATTTTGGTATTTTCTGGGCGTCTTACAAAACGTTAACACCAATAGTTTTCTTATAAAACTATAAAAACTGTCATAAAAGTCAAGGTTCCTTATAATCCTCTTATAAATATCGGTTACCGTTTAATAAAAATTTAGGCTCCAAAAAATGTTAATTGGGATGTTTATTACATTTTTAAAGCAAAATTATTAAAATTTTAAATTTTCCATAATCACCTCCACCATCAAAGATAACAAGCATCGTGCCCTAGCGCTGAAGTTTTGGCAATTAAAAATGTTAAAACAATATTTATACTTTAGTTACTTCCTGTATAGTAGTAGTTATGGTATCTAGCCACCGCAATAATATTACCGGTATATTTGTTGTAAGCCAATGTATTTAGGATTTAATTTACTCAAAACACTATTAAAATTATTGATATAGGTAATAAAACACTAGAAAAATTAGAATAAAAAATCAATGATAATTATCCGAAAAATATTCACATGAAAAAGCAGCTTAGAGCTCAATTATTTAAATTAAGAACCTTTTGATCTGGGTGGAAATTCGCTTCCTGCATCAAGTGCTTGTTGGTTTTAATTAAAACAAATCATTCCGACTAAATTACAAACTGAAAACAAAGTTACTTAAGAGTTCTCTTAAGTTTTTAAATTAAGTTTACTTTATGCACTGAATTTTTCTGTCGCGTATTGCAATGTCTAACTAGGGTTTAGATTGCACTTACTGCATAGTGGCAATGGATTTTCAAAAGATTTCGGATATTGTAAAGGAAATGGTTTCGCGTTGTTTTTTAATTTTTACTTAGCCTAAAAAAACATAAAAAATACATTTTATACTACATTACTTTTTTAAATGTTAATAATTCATTAATATATTTTTGAAGCCCTAAAGTATAGTTTTTTTTTCTTAAAACGATAAAATGTGCATAGGGCTTCTATATAAAATTATACGGCCCTCAACCAAGAAGCATACCAATCTATCCAAAAAGTTTACACTTTAATTATATTTCTTACAAAATACAAAGCCTTATTTAAACATATTTATACAAATTTATATATAAAATTAAAAAATGTTGCTGTAGCCTTATACTTTCCTATTTTATGTACTAATTTACTTTATAACCATGATAAAAATATTTTTTAACAATTTCCCAATTTGCGTAATATTAACACTTACTATTAAACTCATTTTTAGTTATAACTTAAAGCACTAAAATGTCTTTAAAATAGATAGTATTTAAGTGTAAATACTGTTTATTTATGGTAGAGTCAGTAAAATAAATTCGGTAAATTTTTATTATCCACTGGTGACCCTAGATAAGGTTTATTAGAACTTATCAAGTGCAAAATTGTTTTTAATAAACTGCTAACTTCTGAACCGGGTAAGACTCCGGTCTTGGATAAAATAAATCTGTTTGTATTAATTTTTTATGTAACTTTCATAATAAAAATATTGTAGGTGGTTCATAATAAAAATATTGTAGCTAGTCTGATCGATGTCATAATTCTGTCAAATGAAAATTTATTAATTGGTAATGTTGAACATAGAGACATGCATGAGAGTCTGTACGCCGGGTGTCTACGCCAGTTTCACCAGAGACCGTTCGAGGATACCTGGGTAGCAGAGTAACAGATCAAGAGTTCGATTTAAAATTGGTTAATACTGATGGTGTATCTGAAGCTATTTCGCAAATAAAATCAAATGCCAGTGGCATTGACAGTATATCATTGGAAATGGTTAAGATGTGCTGCCCTGCTCTTGTACCGGTGTTAACTCATATCTTTAATACCTGCATCGAAAAATTTTTCTGATCTGCGGCCAATAAGTCTACTATGTGTGTTTTCTAAGATTTTTGAGAAGCTCATATATAAGCAGATGATTGAGTATATTGTAGAAAATAATTTGCTTTCAGATACGCAGTCGGGATTTCGCCAAGGTCTTAGTACTGCTTCAGCTCTTCTGGGGGTATTGAACGACATTATTAGTGCTTATGATAGGGGCGAAACTACAGCTTTGGTACTATTAGACTTCAGCAAGGCTTTCGACCCTCTTCATCATAACCTACTTTTAACAAAGTTATTTCATTACGGGTTTTTACCAAATGCGGTACGTTTTTGTAGCAATTATCTTTCGAATCGGTCCCAGATAACAAGGGTTGACAACGCGTACTCTGAGCCGGCCGAATTAAACAGGGGCGTCCCACAGGGATCCATTTTGGGCCCCTTATTTTTTATACTTTATATAAATGACCTAAAAAATAAAATTCAAAACTGTAGCCTAGCTCAATATTGCGATGATACACAAATTTATAATCACTTTACTAAGAATAATGTTAATGTAGCAATTGTCGAAGTTTAAATGCAGTACATCATTATTCAACGGTGAGTGGTTTAAAATTAAATCCAAAAAGATCGGCTGTAATTTATATTGGACCCTTGGCATCATGGTCGCGAATGAACAGTGAGATTCTAATAGATAATGAAAAAATATTAAATGTAAAAGAACACAAAAACTTGGGTGTTGTTTTTGACACAAATTTAAGATTTAAGACACAGGTATCTAAGGTAGTTCAAAGGGCATACATCTCCCTAAGAAATTTGTATAAGAGTAGGGATCTGTTAGATGTTGCTTTAAAAAAGCAGCTTTGTGAGGCCCTTGTATTGTCACATTGTAATTACTCCAATTTTGTTTATGGACCATGTCTTGATGCTTCCAATAGGTACAAATTACAAAAAATACAGAACTCTTGCATTCGCTTTATTTATGGTTTAAGAAGACGGGATCATGTAACATACAAGCTAAGAGATTTAAAATGGCTCAATGTGCAAAATAGGGAAAAACTTCATTACTGCTGTAAATAAAAAATAAGTATCCTCATTTATATAATAAACTCACAACAGGAACTGGTAGACATGCTCGAACAACGCGCACGGTTTTAAAGTTTGATGCAGCCCGACATCGCACTGCGATTTTTCAGAGATCATTTTGTTTTAGTGCTCCAAGATTAATAAATAAATTTGATATTGGTCGGGAGATATCTTTTTACTCCTTTAAAAGGAATTTAAAGAAAATATTGCTTGAAAGCCAACAATAAATAAATAAGACAGTACGGAGTAGTTCATTTAGTTCATTTTGTTAAGATATTGTGTTTATTTTTCTTAGTGTAGGTATTTTAATAAACTGTAAAATTCGTATACCTAGTGATTGAATGTTCCTACAATTATTGCTTTATGTTTTATATTTAATTGCAAATTTTATAGTCTATGCTATACTATTTTGTAGAATTGTTTTTGTTATTTTGTTTTTATGCTTGGTTTGGGGAATTGTATTTTTTTTCACTTTTTTTGTAGGAGATTTAATTATTTGTAATTTGTAACAGTGTTTTGTACTCGGTTAAGTTAACAGCATTGCTGCCCTTCGCCGAGGATAAAATAAAGGCATTTTTATTTATTATTTTATTTATTTATTGGTGCAATGGGTCATCGACCCTTAGTTTTTGAAAATCCCCAACTGGCTGCGAAGTTAATTGTGTTTAAATTTGGGAACAAAAATAATTGTTTTCCTAAAATAATAACCTTTCTTTTACAAATTAAGTGTTGTTAATTGATCTGTTTAAGGGATACGTAGTATTGTTATTTTTTTAATTGTTCTTAATGCTCATTTTTTCCTTTCTTATCTTTTTATATTTTTTATAAATTTAACCATTAACCTAATCATTTAAATTTATAATTTGCTAAAATCTATTTTTTTTTTTGTAAGTCAAACGCGATAGACCCATTGTTATTATTATTTTCATTATTATTATTATCTACAAAGAGATCCGACATGACGTATCCCATGGTTCCGACCCCACAGGCGTCATGCGGAAGACCAAATCTATTTTTTTTCAGCATGCAAAAGGACCTAAGGACAACAAATTTCTGGATTTTTATCACCAGTTGTTTTGGTATCTTTTGGCATGCAGGAATACTATTTAACGTATGGCCCCAAAACACCAACAATCAGGACAACCAATCGCACGCTATACTTCGGATAGATCCTTCAAAGTTTGCCAAAAAGATCTTGATATTTTGCTTCTTCTCCCGTTCCTTTATATGGATGTTAGTTTCCAGAGAACTTTATTACATACATTGAGACATTAATGTTTGTTTTTCCCAAATCCTTTTCAGAGAGAGAGAAAACGTCTTGATTTCTTCTTAGAAGGTCTTCCAACTTAATAACCTGCACTGGATCTAACAAGGCTTTTGAAGAAATTACCAATTCTTGCAGAGCATCAGGTAGTTTACTTAAAGGAACTTTAACAGGTGTAGTAAAGGTATGGGTAACTATCATATTAGCAGGTTGACAGGTACCAATTTTGTCACCTTGTTGGACTTGTTGAGCGTAATCTTTCAGGTTCAGCATTCTGACAAATACCGTATTTGTTCTGTTTTGGGTCAGAGCTCAGAATTTAAGAGAGCAAGGTCGGGTTTATTGGTGAGAATTTAATGCATTGTTGGGAACGCATAACTTAAATATATGGGACAATTGTCATTTTTTACTACTGCCTTAATATCGCCGGGAGCGAACGGCAGAATTGCTATTTCATCGATCCCATAGTAATGTCTGAGGTAATAATAAAGTACCCAAAGCGCATTGTTATTTCGGTGGTTTTAACCACTGACAGCACGCACTGGACAAAGTGACAGTAGGTGCATAAAGGCCGATATACACGATGCCAGTAACTGGCGCCAGTCTCTCTGGCATGACAATTTTTTACTGGCTAAGCGATGAACTTGGGTCCTTTACATGATGTCAGTCAGTCGTAAATTTTCACTGTGCTCTTTTCAAAAATGAATTTGAGATTAATTTGACTTGTCAAAAAAAAAACATTTAGAACCAGGATAATGTTACTAAAAAAAATAGGTTATATGTTAGATGAAGAATTGAAAAAAAGAAGAGACTTTAGGTAAGAAAATGGATCATGTAATGTGCGGGATTGTTTGTTTTTATATTCGTCCCATCAAAAATTCCATAAGCGTTCCTGCTCTCTATTTTGTTAAACAAACTTTAAAGTTGTATCCGCACTAAACTTTCGAATTATTTTTTAAAGAAACACACAAAAAAAACACATAAATTCAACACTTAGCCTTCCTAGTTATGCCACTGACAGGCGCAACGTGTTTAGACGTTGCCTGGAATACTGGTGCGGATGTTCCGGGGTACGGAGGTGGAAACTACTGGCACGAAAAATAGACGGACCCTCTTTTCTCGCTAGTGCTGTCGGCCAGCGCTGGACTGGCACGAAAAAGTGTTTATACGGTGCCAGCGTTGGCGTGCCAGTGAGACTGACGCCAGTTACTAGCATCGTATAAATGGGCCTTAAGGGTTTTGAGTTGTTGTTAACAGGCTCGATAAGCAGTATTAGGAATGTTGAAAAACTGACTTCGATATACCAATGTGTTTATCACCCCATCTAGGCATAATCTTATAAGTGATTGGTCGTCATTAGATTCTTTCAAATCTGAGACCAAATTTCTCCACTGCTTGTTCCGTTACCATAACTAGAAATGCAATAACATTAGCAAGTTCGTATGCTCTTACTAGTGGCATCAATGGATGCGCACTATTGGCAACCTGAAAAGCAAGATTTAAAACCAGCCCATCATACATACACTTTAGGCTAAAAGGCCGCGACCTCCCTGGTGGCGTGAAAGGTAAATACTGGATGTTGAAGAGCGTCTTCTTAACTACTATAGAAAATAAAAGCAATTCAGGCAGTGCTATTGTGCTAGTAGCGATAACCTTATTTAATCCAGATAGTTTGGATTGCCAAATTTTTGTCGATACCTAAATATCGATAATTTTCGTTGTTTTGTAGAGGACGGAGTAGTGCGCTATCGGCAAGCTGATCGGCTTCTAAATCGTTCCCGTACAGCCCTTCTCTAGCCTAAGTTTTGCACACTTGTCAAGGCTGAAGTCCATGTCGAAATATCACGTATATTTATGAACCACTTTAAGAGTTATATTTCTCACTCGCTACTTGCGTAGAGTTTCCGATCATTCATATAAAACAGATGGCTTACCCAACAGTATCCGCGTGTCTTCCGAAGAGACAAGGATACGGGAAGAAACGACATACAAAGTAGCTAAAATGCAACCCTTTAAAATATAATGGGTATATATGCCATATGCCATATTAGGCTTACGATTGTATTGGATTCAGCCTTGTGTGATGCATCTATCGTTTAGGAAATTTTCTTTGCAACCCTTGATTCATATTTTTCCTACTCGCTTGCTTCTGCTTTTGGATTGTTTTAAATCTTCCCTTCTTGGTATCCATATAGTTCGGCCTTCTGCAAACCACTCGGGAATTGAAGTGTACCCGTTGAGTCGAATCAAAGATTCTGGCTAAATGCGGATGTGTACTAACACTAGTAGTTGTTAATACCATATGGACCAGGTACAGAATAGTTTCTTAGACCGTCTAGGGCACTTTTTACCTCCTCCGGCGTAATTGGCGTACTCGCATGCTGGTCATGCTGCTAGCTCGCACAATAGGATTTAAAGTTAACCAAAGCAAAAGTGTCTTATCATAACGGCTTTAAGACTTAGTAAACATCCTAACAGAACTATTCCACTACTTACGAATTTATTTGTGTCTCTTATCCCACTAGCATTTTTCTTAAAACTCGTATGCGGTCTAGGCAACGCTCTTTGATAATAAGAAGCGGTATTTCTTTAAGTGTATGGTGTTTTTTGCGAATCTTCAAAGCTATTTTTTTAATATTACTAGTAAAAAGTCAGTTTATATTAGGACCAAAACGTTTAGTAACAATAAATAATAAATATAAAAAAAATTAATATAAAAGAATTTAAAGATATAAAGATTATTAAACGCATCAAAATTATTATTTTATATTCCAATACACTTTATATACGTGGTGGCCCAATTTTAAATACAAATAACTTTGCAACCGGTTACCGGAATTTATAAAAAACTACAGGTGGTTAAAAAAAGTGTAACAATAATTTTTATACATCATGCGACCACCCTTCCATTGGATTTTTTACTAGATAGTGCCCTTAGCATCACGTGTGTTATTTTTATCAAAGTTATCTCAAAAAGTGTGAAAAACAAATTTATTTAACCTTAATTTTACTTGACTACGGTATCACACTTGGTACAAAAGTTAAAAGGAGAAAATATTTACATCCCTAAAACTTTTATTTATTTTAGAGAAGTATAATATACCAAATACCATAAGTCAACTGGTCATCCTTTTTTGTAGGCAGGTTTATTTAAAAGTTTTATTTTTTAACTTGAGTAACTTGATATATTTTTTTTTACAATACCTAAGTAATATATTTTATTACTTTAAATATGTTTTTTAACATATCTTAAAAAAAACCTCTTTAAATAGGGTAATAAAGATAAGCCAGTCCTTTATAATTAACTAATAAAAAATTGATTAAAACATATTTTGGAATTAATTAAATTTTTTAAATCAAATTTCGGTTTAATAGAAGCAATTTATGTAAGGACTAAAATGTTTAATAAAGTCAAAAAATGAATCTTAAAAATTTAATATAAAAGAATTTGGAGATATAAAGATTATAAAACGCACCAAAATTATTATTTTATTTATAATAGATATTCTAGCACATATTTTGGTTACTTAGTTATTATTATTTTGCATAAAACTTACAAAGGGAATTTATATGCAAAAGCATAAACAGAAATAATTCTAAAATATATGTTGTTATAACACTGTCCCAAGTTGTTTTTGTATTCAAAAGAACAACTTACAGTGAGTGTCCTTTATTTTATCCAGACGGTAACACATTGCTGTTGGAGAAATCGCGGTTTTTTTACTCCTAATGTTGGATAGTTGTAGGCGAAAGTTAGATATTTAAAAAAAATTTAAACCACATAAAAAGTCAGCCGGGAAACAATAAATGACACAAAAGTAGGTAATTTGTGATAAACCGTTTTTTATATTTCAAATTGATACAGATGAATTTAAGAACGTACTATTTATTTGGTGAACTCTAGTGTATGTTTATTTATTTGACTAGATATAAAAATAGATACTGCAGCGAGTAAAAAATATAAGTAAGCATTGCAAAATGTGCCACTTACATAAACTTTTTTAAAATATTAATTAAGGGAGTTAAAACCAGTTACTATTAAAACAATAATTTTTTTTAAATGCATTGCTTCACATGTTCTTTAGTTCTAGATAAATATTACCTAAATTATTACGGGAGTTGGTAAGTATTTAATTAAGTGAAGTCAAGAGGATAGATACTAGAAAGAATTCCGTTCTCGTGGATACAACCATGAGATTTTAAATATTGCCTTTTCCGTGTTTCTCAAATAGCCGCTAAAAGACAAACTGGTAAGAAAATGGTTAAATTCTTCTAACCAGTGATCAATAGGATCTACATCCATATAAAACCCTTACCGTTAGCTTTTTACGAACTTGCAGATTTACCTTAAAGATACTTTAAAGACATTTTAAAAAAACAATTGGTAACGGTTTTTGAAATGTAAAAGAATTTATAGAATAAGTAAACAATACTTAAAATTACAGTTTTTTTAATTTTTCAAAATGGGTATTTTATGTATTTTTTTTATATAAAACAAATCTTAGTTCTTAAAGGAGTTTTAAAAGCCTTTGTTTAAATACAGCATTTTCATGGTCTTTATCATCAGTATTTTAATTAAATTTAAACAATTTATTTCCAGCCTCAAAAAACCAATGCTACAGGTAAAAAGAAAAATTTAAGACGAGTTAAATAAGGTACAGCACCAAAAACAATTATGTTAAAAAGGGCCATGTTCCTATCCAAAAGTCTTGGCCCCTTAAAGTATGAAAACTAAAAGTTTTTTTTTAAGATGGCAAGTTTTTCACTGACATCTCTGAATAATTTTTTTTTCTCCGATAATGTTTTGTAATGACTGTCTCGGATTGCAATTGCCCAGACTCAGTGATATTAGGATATATTACTATGAGTCTGGACAATTGCAATCCGAGACAGTCATTATCAAACATTATCTGAGAAAAAAATATTTTTGCAGATTTATATCCCATAAAAAAATATTAATTACAGTCCAATAAAAAGTATACACAGTCAATGTTATTTCTTATGGACAGTAAATAATTTTTACCGGTCCCAATTGAAGGCTTTAAATTTCAAATGATTTTAAAACTTACCAAAAATTAAAATTGACAAGTTAAGCTTGAAATTATTTTTCATCCCGTTAGAAGAACAGGCCTCTACAACAGTGCTTGTAAACAATGACAGGAAAATTTTTACAGTTTAATTTTTGCAGTCGTTTTCTCCTAGATTTTTCTTACGTAGTTTAAAATTTAAAAAATAATGTATTTAAATAAGCAAAATAACCTTAATAACAATTTCATCGAAAAAAATAAAGGGTAAGTTAGACTTTATATTAATTATTAAAAGTGTCTTTGTATTTTATTACACTAGTTCTGTTTTTTGCGTGTTAAAACTTAAAACATTAAAGTTCTTTTTTTGTTGCTGTAACTTATTGGGTTATTACATAAACATTACTTAAAACATTATGATATTTTTTTAACCAGCATAACAATAATTGTCAATCTTGGTTTTCCTTAAAAAAATTACTTTATACAGGATTTATAATATCACTTCTAAAAAGAAACTAAAGCTTGATCTAAGGAATGCGAGAAGCTAAGCATTGCATTTTTTTATTTAAGGTTGTTTTTCTCTTTAAATATGTTTTATTTTATGCTCTTTAATATCATTTTTTTTTTTTTTTTCTTTTACTTTGTATTTTAATCCTTAAATTATTTAAATAAAAACCTGCTGTTATTTGAAGCACATACAGATGTTCTGCATCTAGGTGCTGTTACAATACAATATTATTTTAACATAGCATAATAAGTGGTATCATGTATATCTATATTGTAAATTTATAACTAAATAAAATAAATAAATAAATAAATAAAAACGAATTTATTATCTTATAATCTCACGTATTAGTAGTATATAACATTGTTAGATGTGTCTTATATAGTTAGTTTTGTTATGGTGATGGTGGTTAGGTAGAATAACATTGCTAGACCTCTCCACCATTTTGCATATTATATTTTTTAGTAACTTACAATTTATTTTAATAAAACACCTTTTTATTTATTTATTTATTTATTATTACTCAATTTTTCTTATTTGGAGTAGTTGGGTCTGAAATATTATTAAAAAATAAAGCGTCAGTAGTTTTTGTATGATACTTCGTGCCTTTAAATGGTTTTAAATTGTTTTTTATTGTTTAGCAGCCATTTTTCTTTATAAAATAGCTCGTGCAATCTGTCATAAGTTTTGATACTTTTAGTAAGTACAATTTTTCTAATTTGATTTAATTTTTTTTTTTTTTAATTTTTAAACCCATTTTAAAAGGTTGTTTTAACTTACATTGTTTTATTCTTTAAATATTATTTGTTTAAGAGCGTTTTTAACGGGTCTTTTATCTTTAAATTGTGACTATAAGTAAAGGGATTAAAACAAGCACTTTTTAATGTCATCTTTATCAAATTTATCTTATTTGGATAAGTTTTACTTAAGGGGTAAAATTACAGATATTTGTAGTCAATAGAATTTTTTTAATTATTAAATATTATTTGGTTTTTAAATCGTTAATAACTAGACGCATCTGACATATAATATTTTTTTCCAAAAAAGACCTATTTTAATCTTTTTCAATATAAAAAATTGTTAACTTTTGATTTAAATTAAAATACACCTTAACAACCTTAAAAATATTTTTAAAAAATGATCTTCGTATAACTCTAATAGATGTCACTAGTTTTTACCCACCCTGTATATTTAACAGCCCATTTATTATTCTCCTATATCGGATTTTAAAATGTCTAAAATAAGGGTATTCTTTGTTGTAAGATCCAAGAGAAAATACAATTTGAAACACGTTCATTACAGGTGCTTGTTTTAATGATTTTTTTAAGTGATTTTAATAATAAAAGCAATTAAAAAACTGCTAGGTAATAAGTCATTTTTTATACTGAATAAATTTGACATCTTTTCATAAACCCTGGTATTAGGCAATTAAACTCACTTAATGTTTAAATGGTAAATGGGTGTCTAAACTTCTCTTACAAGCAAAACTTCTTCTTACTGATCTAAAAATCCATTTTCTGAAGTTTGAATGAAAACAAATTATTGAGCTAAATCACAAATACCAAAGTTTTGTTATTAAAAAGTTTCAGTGGAATATTTCAAAATTATGTTTACTTGTTAACAGAAAATTTCCGTAGTAATTTAAAACGGGTAGATTTTCCGTACGGTAGTTTTATTTTACGACTTGTTTTTACTGAAAGAAAATTACATTAATTGTAAAATATTACATTGTATTTGCAAGGGTTACACAATAGTGTTACATAAAATATTGTTTTATTGTTTATTTTATGGTTCACACATAAATGTGTTCTTTAATTGAAAACTAGTTTAAGCCTTATACCGTAACGTTTTTATTATTTGTTCAATAAAGTTGGTATTTCAAAAGTATATAAGGTTATAAATAAATTTTTATAATATAAATAAATATATATATATATATATATATATATATATATATATATATATATATATATATATATATATATATATATATATATATATATATATATATATATATATATATATATATATATATATATATATATATATATATATATAATATATATATATATATATATATATATATATATATATATATATATATATATATATAAAAATATATATATATATAATATATATATATATATATATATATATATATATAATTTGGTAGGGTTTCTTGGGCATATTTTTATAAGAAAGAAAATACAGGGTGGTGGGCTGGTTTTTATTCCTCGTTGAACCCCATCGTAATTACCTTTTTGGGGATATAATGTGCACCCCTTAAAGCAATACCTTAGAATTTTAATAAAAGCTGAATGAAAAACCCCTCGTAAAATTCCCCAAAACAATCAATCTTATATCGACAGGTTAAGATGAATGTGGCCGGGTGTATTCCCACGTTTTTG
Organism: Listronotus oregonensis; assembly: GCA_019359885.1. Taxonomy (NCBI): domain Eukaryota; kingdom Metazoa; phylum Arthropoda; class Insecta; order Coleoptera; family Curculionidae; genus Listronotus; species Listronotus oregonensis. The sequence continues at coordinate 70,883 of JAHBCN010000497.1, forward strand.
CGTAATACCACCTACAAGGCGCACATTAACATCTTTAACTCCCATATAAGATTGATTGTTTGGAATTACTTTGACGAGATGGCGCGTTGCTTTTAACGTTCAGCTGTATTAGGTTACAGATTTTCAAAGGTAATTGCTTTACTGTCAAGGGTTGTCTACGGCCTACATTCGGTGTGACTATCCCCAACAAGGGTAAACTATTTAATCGGTTTGATGACCCGGAGTTATCCAATTTTCATTGGGGGGTCAATTTTTAAAAAACCAAAACTACATACCACCAATATTTAATATTTTTTTATTTATTGGGCCTAATGCGCAAAGAACTTTATTTTTGTTATTATATATAAAAAGTAAAAGTTTAATTTATTTATATATAAATATATATATATATATATATATATATATATATATATATATATATATATATATATATATATATATATATATATATATATATATATATATATATATATATATATACCGGCAAAATGTATTACCTATTTTGTTTTTTAATATAAAAAAATGTATCGAGTATTCACTATGGCGATATTTTTATTTGGAAAAGTAGGCTTTGAGAGTTTATTAAAATTGTTGACAGTTGTCAAAATGCCGCGTTGGTTAACAGAACATCGCATTTTTTGTGTCGAAAAAATTATTAAATAATTCCATTATAGCCGTTCAAAGGTGTTTTTTACGTCAATTTAATGACCGACAGTGTCCCAGGGAAAACCATTTTGTTTGGATTCGTAAATGGAGGGACAGGAGGGATCCGTTTTAGACAAGAAGTCAAGGGGCGGCCAAATCTGCCTGCAATGCACTGAACGAAGACAGAGTTAGAAATGCAATTATCGCTATCCCAAAAACTGTTGTTAAACATGCTACTGTTTTAAATTTATCTGAGCGAAGAAACGAAGAATGTTAAAAAAAAAGAATTTTCACCCCTACAAGATCGCAACTGTTCAAGAAATAAATCATCAGGATAAGATTAATAGAAATTGAGTTCCACGCTATTTCTAGGCAAGTTCTTCAAAATGTAATGAGAAAATTTATAACCCGTTAGAAGAATGTATTGAAGAGGGTGGCGGTCATTTGCGGCACACCATATTCAAAGCATAAAACTCCCCATCTTTCTTTTTAAGAATACATGTTCCTTTTTTTTGTTTTTAAAGTTATAAATTTTTATAAGCAATTTAAAAGGGTTGTTCATTTTGGACCCTTTAATATATATATATATATATATATATATATATATATATATATATATATATATATATATATATATATATATATATATATATATATATATATATATATATATATATATATATATATATATAATATATAATTTATATATATATATTATATATATATATATATATATTATATATATATTTTAATATATAATATTTTATATATATATTTTATAATATATAATATTATATATATATATATATATATATAGTGTGTCTACTTTAAGTTGGCACCAGAGCTGTCAAAGTACTCTTAAATAGTAATTTAAGTACAAGTACCAAGTTTTTGATTTTTTAAAAATTACTTCAAGTACAAGTACCAAGTATTCATTAAAATGTACTTGCATTTTCAAGTAAATTGAAAACGTACTTGAAGTACCACCCAAGTATTTTACTTGAAGTAAATCCAAGTACTTGAAGTAAACCAAAGTTCTTAAAGTAAAACAAAGTACTTGAAGTAAAACAAAGTACTTGAAGTAAAACAAAGTACATGAAGTACACCAAAGTACTTGAAGTAAACCAAAGTACTTGAAGTACATAAAAATACTTGAAGTAATTAAAAGTACTTTAAGTAAAACAAATTATACTTAAGTTGTATTTTTTGTAAGGAAGTTAGAGGGTTTATTCCTCAAAACGGGGTTTTCCAACAACTCCTAAAAGCTTTAAGGACTAAGCGCTACGTCATTGGAAAGTAGGCCAGTCGGTAAAATCTATAGTTAGGAAAACAAGTAGGGTTGCTAAGTGTCCCGTTTTAAGTCAGGATCCCCCAATATTGTAAAATTTCGTATGTAAATTTATGGCAACAGGCCTACCATGCCGTACTCGGGTGAGCGAGTGGGCCTTAAACTATTATAGGAAATATTGGTTTTCTCAAAATGGGTTTTTCCCCTGTGGTTGCCAACGGGTTGGCGTTGGCACCCGTTGGCACCCGTTGGCATCCGTTGGCATCCGATACATCTGCCAAAAGCAATTGTTTTCCTGTGGGTGCCTACAGCAGATTGGCACCCAAAACCTATTCTTGGGATACCTTCTACTATTAGGTATCTTTCTTTTTTGTTTTCACCAGACCAGAGCACTTATAATTTTTACGTTGACACAAGACCGATTTAAAGAACAAAAAGTCTAAGTCTTAGTAAAAGTTACACTTGTTTTGCTGTTGGATCTAATTCAAGTGAGCGCTGTAATGCAATACAATAGAAACAGCAGTGGTTGCGCGTATTTCATGTTTTAACTTGTTTGTACGATTATCTAAGGCGTGTAAATTCGAGTACTGTTGATTTTTTGTACTTTTTATTTACTTAAAGTATTGTTTTTACTTCAAGTACTTTTTATTTACTTGAAGTACTTTCTTTACTTAAAATACTTTTTTTACTTGAAGTACATCGTAATACTTCAAGTACTTAAATAAATACTTCAAGTAATTTACTTGGTCAAATCAAGTAAAAATCCAAGTATCTTCATAAAAACTAATCAAGTACAAGTACAAGTACCTCCTAATAAAAAGTACTTGAAGTAAAATACTTGAAGTACAAAAAAGTACTTCAAGTAAAATTTTACTTGAAGTACTTCAAGTTTTGACAGCTCTGGTTGGCACCATATGGGAAACTTTTTTATTATTAATTTAACGAAAAAAATTTATTCTTCATAAAAAGTTCTGTGTGTTCTAAAATCTAAAATCCAATTAACAGATATGAAATTTTATCAATCTTATACGAGGTATGCCAAAAAATATGAATTTTGCTCAAGAGTAAAGTACCTTTATATTTCACAATTTCAAAATCTGTTATAATAAAAAGTTGTTCGGAATTAAAAACAATGTTTCAATATGCAATTACATCCTTCTAATTTTTTTTTTTTTTACAAAGTTTGCTTTTATTTTTACTGAATTTTATAATACTTTCTACCAAATTTCGCTAAATAGAACTGATGTTTTAAATGCCACTGTAAAACATTTCTTCTCAGAGCATTCTAGATTATATGTACAATAATAACATATAAATTTTTGAAGTTCGAGTAGAGATGTTTAAAGAAATATTTTTATTTTTTTATAAATTAATGCAACTGCATATTTAAACGTGATTTTTAATTCCGAATAACTTTTCATTATAACAATATTTGATATTGTTAAATATAAAAGTACTTTACTCTTTTCTAAAATTCATATTTTTTTACTTATCTCGTATAGGATAAAAAAAAATTAATATCTGATGATTGACAAAAAATGTTGTACAGTGACATTCAAAACATCAGTTGTATTTAGAAAAATTTGGTAGAAAGTATGATAAAATTCAGTAAAAAATATTTTGTTTAATTGGAAGAATGTTTTTGCATATTTAAACATAGTTTTTAATTTTGAACAACTTTTTGTTACAACAATTTTTGAAATTGTGAAATATAAAGGTACTTTACTCTTAAGCAAAATTTATATTTTTTGGCATACCCCGTATAAGATTGATAAAATTTCATATCTGTTGATTGCATTTTAGATTTTGAAGCATGCAGAACATTTTATAAAGAATCACTTTTTTTCGTAAAATGATTAATAAGAAAGTTTTCCATATGTGGCCAACTTAAGTAGACACAATTAAATATATATATATATACATATATATATATATATATATATATATATATATATATATATATATATATATATATATATATATATATACGTAGTTAAAGGTATGCTTTTTGCTAATTGCATTAAAATCACAGGGTTAGTTGTGGTTACTTACTAATATACAAAGTTCTTCAAAAACATGTATTCTCCAGTATACAAAACCTAGTTCTAAAACCTTCAAAGAGTCCAACGTCAAAACATAAAATGTAATCCTAAAACCTTAAAATTAAACCTTACAAACATAACTCCCAAACGAAAGGCCCATATAACAGATATTTCTCAAATCCATGATAGTAGTTCTTTGACATACGCACTCCCTAGTCCCAAACCATTAAACAATGAAAAACTAACTACATGTCCATATACCCCGAGCAAAAACCATATACTTTAGACAATATAATAAACTAAAAAAAGTATGTTTAATATAATGCATTTTATACGGTTAAAAGAAAAGACTATACCCAACCCATCCTACACATTAAGCCTAAACAGGCCTTAGGACACGTCAATTAATTACGTGAGACATTTAGATGGAGGGGGGGGATCGAGGCGAATCTCATCTACTCTCACTTGGGAAAGGGGAAGGGCCTTGGCAAATATCAAGTAATTTTTTTCGCTCAAGACACAGAAAAAAATTGCGAAAAAACTTGGTTAAAACAGGTAAAACATGTTTCTTTACTAAAATATAGCCAATACGATAAGCTAATCTTACACAATAATATTTTCTCACTATAATTCTAGACTAAGTTTTCAATGGTTTTAAATACGAGTCTTAAATAAAAATATTTAAGCAAATTATGTTTTTTTTTTAATAAATCCAACGCATTCAAGCACGAACTATCGTTTGTACACTAAAAATACGCATTTTAAAAAATCTTACTTGAGATTAGTGGAAGGAGTCGAACCAAATCTCACATCTCATCAAGGGAGGAGCGAGGGTCAAAAAATTGCCAAAACTGCTTCACGTAATTAATGGACGCCCTTTTACTTGAAAAACGGTCTGCTTGTCTGGTTACTTACACAATGCAAAACATTTTTAATTTAATCCACAGAAGAACCGTTTGCCTAATTATAATCACCCCACTCTTACTATAAACTTTTTCCTCTTACCCTTTAGCGAAATGTATTGGACCTTTTTTTTAACGGTATTTGTTAAGTCAGTATAATTTCTTGCCTTGCAACTCCCAATAGAGTAACATGTAGTGTATTCGTTGTTTGTGGATTGTCCCATGATACAAAAAATTAGGCTGTCTAGTATAAAATTCAAGTTTTGCCTGTTATGTTAAATCTCTAGTTACCTTCTTGGCTAAATAATAAGAAACTACGATACCTATCATATTTTTTAAATATTTTCGACATTATATAGCTTCTCCTTGTACACCTGCAGTTTCTGCTACCACTTGTTTCTCATTTTCTTAAAAATAAGAAAATGACAAATTTTAAAATGGCACTGTTTATTTATTTTTTTTAATGTAGATCCAGAGGGTGTTTGGAAAACTGTGGGAAATTCTCCTAGATTTAAAAAAGAAAAAAGAAACAGGTAAAAAAAATACTATAAAATTTCGAAAAAAAGTTCATATAAATTTTTTTTCGTATAGGCCTTCTCTTCAGAAATACTGGCATCCAAAGAGCTTTTATGGAATCAAGTTTTAAAAGACATAATTATCGAACCACCAAGTATATTTCAATTATATTTTAATAAGATGTAATACCATTAGGACTCTTTAAAATACTATCAAAGGAAGTGTTGTGAATTTCTCACAACTGCAGGGACGGACTAGCTGTGACACTCATGGCCCCCTTTTTTAAGTCCTATATTGACAAGAACTTTTTTTTTACAAAACTTTAACTGTTGACTAAAAATAAGGTACATTTATGCCGCTGATCCTAAGTGCTTTTAAAAAACGTCACTTTATATACACTGTTAGTCTTCTAAGTTCTGTTCGGTTGAATAAGAAAAAGGAATTTTCTCTTGTCACCAACATAATAGTAACCTAGTAACTTCGTAAGAGAGTTTTACATGGACTCCTTGAAGTCTGATACACTCGCGAGCACGACGAATTGAGAAAATTCCCCTTTATCGTATTCAACCCGACAGACTTAAGGGACTAACACTGTAAATAAAGTGACGAAAATAGTTAGGATTAGCGACATGAATAAAAATTACATTATTTTTAGTCAATAGTTAAAGGTTTGTAAAAGACGTTGTTTTAAGTTATTATCAAAACAGCAGCTGCAGCTGAGAGTAATTCACAACACATCCTTTAACACTATGGTGGTTAAATAATTATGTCTAAAAAACTTGACTCCATTGCAGCTCTTTGGAAGCCAATACCTCCGAAGAGAAGTCCCAATGCGGAAAAAGGTAATATGAATGTGTAGGTACCATTCCATTTACGTGTATTTTTTTTTTTGAATCCAAAAGATTTCCACATTTTTCCGGACACCATGTGTACCATCAAGTTTAAGTGAGATAATTTGTTAAACTAAATATATATATATATATATATATATATATATATATATATATATATATATATATATATATATATATATATATATATATATATATATATATATATATATATATATATATATATATATATATATATATATATATATATATATATATATATATATATATATATTAATATATTTATATATTTTTTTAGTATAATTAGAAGAAAGTTTATAGGGCTTTTAAATGTTTACATTGTGAATCGGTTAAACTAAATCTTCATAAATTTTTATTACGCTGTAATAAAACAATAGAGATATATTTTTTCACCACTTTACATTTCTATAAAATATTTCTGTCTACGAGGTCCTTAAAAAATATATTTTTAAAAATGTTAAATCATTTTTTTAAAACAATGAAACTAATTTAAAAAGAGAATGTTTTGGGTCACGGGTTATGGTGTACAATAGACACAAAAATACTTTTTCAGTAAAAACAGAGATTGGTAAAGACGAAAAGAGTAAACGTCCCTACTTCTCCAAACTTATCTATTATCGCGTTGCAATCATTTCCAAAGAAACATTTCATGAGTCAAAAGAAAAAATTATGAAAGTCAATTGTTAGTGAAAATTAGTTAATCAATATAAAATATAGGTTTTGGTAAGCCGGATTCATTGGTATACTTTACAGAAAAAAATTATAAAACATATCCCCTGACCTAAAATCCCTGGCCGAATGTCAGTGCAAAAAATGTCAAGATTCGAGATTTACCACTGATATTTTACCGTCCTGGCATCGCGTTGTGACTTATTGATTCCTCTCGAATTATCTATTATTTTAAGTATTAATAAATATTTACCGCAGCGATGGTTTATTCCGGGGATAAGTAATCGTCAATGTAATTTTTGAAACAACTGTCGTGCCTAATAGAAAAGCTGTAGTTGTAAAACCGAAAAGCAGTCAAAAAAAGTAAAAAAAAACAGTTCCTGAAAAAAAAAAGACATAAATATAGTAGTATGTAAAAATTTTTAAATAAAATTAACTTTAAAAATTTTTGGTTTTAATAAAGTGTAGGTTTTACCAGCCAAACTGTGGAACTTTATCGTTTCTCCCCCATGATTACAATGGTTTTTAAAAAAATAAAAACATACTTTCTTGGCTCTTACTTTTAAAATAAATAATGATTTTTCTCGCCGACTCTTTATTTTGATACAGCTATAGCCTTAAAACTATTATTTTTTATTAGTGAAAATAAAATATTTTTATCTTATTTTGGGAGTATCAAATTTTTCTAATTTCTAAAACTGGTTTTGACAAAATATCCATTAAAGCATTTAGATAATTTTTATTTAAATGCTTTTTTTCTGTTCCTTTATTATGTTTTCTATAGTCTTATTGCTAAACTTGTACTTGACCTGTTTATTAGGTGTTATTAAAATTATGAAAAAAGTGAAAATATTATTTATCTTAAAAAGGTAAATTAAACTACTAGTATCAAAAAAGATTGTTTCTTCTCGGTAAACCCATTTAAAACACTATTTTTTTACGATAACTTGGGGGCTGTTTTTGCGAGGATAGAAATTCAATTTTATATACAGTAAACCCTCCCTCTTATTTCGTAATAATTGCCACATAAAAAGTGTAAATAGTTATTTACGTTACAAGGCGGCTATGTAACTTATAACAATAGCGAATTTAGTTGGAATTTTAAAACGATTGCTGTAATAATATCTTTACGGCCGTGTATGGTACAAAATATTTTTTATACTGTGTTATTAAAAACGAAATTTTCTGTTTTTCTTTATTACCTGTATATAGATGTTAGCGTGGTGTCGACACATCTTTTATCACATCGCTTTTAAATTTTTAATTGAGAAAGTAAAAATTTCCCGGACACAATACTATAATGAGTCACTTCCTGAACTCATTTCTGGAAGTAAATATCTTCCTGACTTAATACTATAATGGGCTATTGTTCAGACTCATATAGGTCCTGGAAATGACATATTGCAGTGCAGTATGAAATAAAATTTTATTCCTGTTCTTTAGTTGAATTTTATTTGCAAAACCAGTACTTCTAAAATTTATCATTTTAGGCCCTAAGGCAAAGTGAAACAATAGCTGCATTTGCTTTTTCCCTCCCCTACCACCACTTTAGGAAATTTTAATTTAGTCCCAATTTAAGGATTAAAACACCTTTAAAACCTTCCTACTTTTTTAAATGCCTATTAAACCCTTTCATAGAGAAATGTAACATATTAAGGTTAATGTCAATGTTAATCATTCATCGAACTTGCAGATCTACCCTTTAAATATTTTTAAAAAACTTAAACAAACAAGAATAAAATAATAATTTATTAGCGTTTTGGTTTCAAATCGGTCAGCCTTTCTTCTTAAAAATATTAACTGTAACCTGTAACTGTAGAGGTGCTTTTACAATTTGAAAAATTTCTTGCATTAAATTATTCTTGCTGAGCACGCGCCTTTTTTAGTCTTGAGAAGTTACTTCAATTTTTTTTTTCTAGACAGACTCTATTTTTCTTGCAGCTGCCCGGCTTTTGGGGAATATTTTAGTAATTTTTTAATTCGCAAACTAAGAGTATTTTGACAGTACGCAACTAATTTAACCAAAAAAAGCGTCAACTCTAGGTTAAAATAAACATTCATAAAAATCAACTAAAAAATTAATTGGTGCATTTATTTTTACTTTATTTTACTATAATTAAATAGGTTGTTGACAAACAAAGCAAATTTTAGTAGGATATAAAACCTTATTGTCAAAGTAATTGCAGCACTAAATTTTAAATTGAAAAATTGTAATGAAAGTTTTTATTCAGTGGCGTAGTCAGTTGTTTTCTAAAAAGTTTTGTTTTTGAGTAACGTCCCAAAACTGTGCTTTTTTTAAATGTGACACCCAATATTTTATTTCTTTGTCTTATTCCTTTTTTAAAGGCTTTTTAACCATATATAATAGTCCATATTTATTTCTTTTAAAAAGGGATAATTTTAACATTTTTTGTAAATTAATCATTTCGCCTGCGTAAATTAATTGTTGTCAAATGTTACCAGAATTGGTTTGTTTAATTTTTCAAGTTTATTTTTTGATGTCTGTAAAATATTGTTTAACATGGCAGAAAATAATTAGATATGAAAATTATTAAAAACACTTTATAAATATTTGTTTTATTTAAGCTAATGAAGACGCGAACGCAGCCTCGGTGCTGTATCTTAGTACGTAAGTTTTAATATTATATTATATACCTAGGATATATATAACAGATGTATATTATAGAATTTTTTTACCAACACTAATGTTTTACCATATTTAAATATTTCGTAGATATCAAGAAAGACAACAACCTGAAAAATATATTTTTTAAAAATCAAAGCCAATCCTAATGAATGGGGATCTTTTAAAAAACCAAGGCCTAATTTTTACAATAAGGAAACTGGCGAAGAAGGTAAAATAAATGTTTTGGCCTTCTGTCACAGTACAACCATCCATATCATACAAAAAATGTATGATAAAGTTGGTGTTAACAAATCAAAAACGCATTTGATAATAAGACAAACATAAATTTAAACCATGCAAGTTCCATCTCGTTTATGGTACTTGTATGGTTCCAAGAAACCAATACGTAATATTTTTACGAGAAAGTTAAGGATGGTTTTGATTTAACGTGTCGTGCTTTTTCTTGGCACTAAAATTAGGTGTTTTATCTATGAAGGGAAGTAACTGAAAATAGACACCTAAATATAATGCAAGATGCACTAATGGAAATATTAGAGGATGTTCATTTGACTGATTTAAATAATATATATTACCAGCAATATGGTGCCTCTAGTCACAATTCTCAAATAGTGAGAGAATATTTAGAAACCACATTTTCCGAAAGATGGATTGGTACCAATGGATCTGACAGGTGGCCTCCAGGATCACGTGATCTTTTTGTGTTGGATTTTTTAATGTGTGTATATGACAAATCAGTTATATAAGTTATAACCTTGATTAACTTTGAAAAGCTACAAATCAAGCATTTAGGCTTTGTTTAGAACACAACAAAGCCCAATGCGAGCAATTTTTAAATAAATATATTATTTGGTTTTATTTTATTTTTGGTTAGCTATGTAATATTAAAGTTATGTAATAATGTAAAGTTGTAAAATAAAAATAATTTTTTTAATTTTGTTTTCATTTGCGAACATAGCCGTCTATACAAAAAATAATTAATTTTACAAAAAAAATGTTAAAGTAATTCCTTTTTAAAAGAAATAAATATGAACTATTTTATATTTTTAAAAAGCTCTTTAAAAAAAGAATAATTCAAAAAACTAGGGTGTCCGGTTAAAAAAAACACAAGTTTGGAACCTTACTCAAAAATAAAACTTTTTAGAAAAAAACTTACTACGCTTCTAATTTCTATATATAAAGAACCTTATAATAATTCGTTTTATTGATAAGTAACGAAATAATCAAGATGTAGGCGAGCGTCAAAAACGACAAATTAAAATCTCCTGTATGTCAAAAACAGTGGGGGCTATAAAAATTTATTTGCGGCAATAAAAGATTTCCAAAAAAATAGAAGAGTAAACCACAAACTCCATATTTCTATTTTTTATAATAAGAAAGCTGGTATATGAAAACACGTGAAAACTGGACACCTTCTACATTTTTACTTTTTTATTTTGGTTTAAAAACATTAAAAACTGCTGAGCTACTCTGAATAAAATAAAAATTTGCAAATATACTGACATATACAAAAAAAATATATAATTTAGACATGGGTTTAACTTTACGTTAGACATAGAAATTTATTATTAATAAGAACACCGTAAAGATGCAAGAATACAAAGACCTTGGCATGTTTCTTCAAACTCGTTCAATCTCGCAGAGAAAAGATCCCTAAAGATAGAAAGCAAAGAGGCAAAAAATTAATTTAATTTCGACCTTTAGGACCAATTTTCTTTAAAATAAAGAAATACTCTTATATTTTATGAGAAAGTGCTTGGTATTATTTATATTATTTTTGGGATCGTCTATTTATAAGTCTTAATAACATATACAATATAGGTATTTATTAATAGACCTTATTAATGAATGGTTTTCCGTTAATAAACGATTATAGTACAGGCACCTAAAAATACACGAAATAAACATTGTGTCTCTTGCAGCCTTGTTATTATAATAACATTCATTAAAATATCTATATCTGTGTCTATGTCAAGTTGATTGTCTAAAATGAAAACACATACCGAGAAGATTCGAAAAAAATAATGATTTCTACAATTTAATAGCAAAACAATCGTTAAAAAAATACTGTAACAAACTTCGGCATTTTTTGGTGAATAATGATCCTTGCCCTTAAATCACCTTTATCAATAATCACCCTTATTATTACCCTAATTTATTATGTAGCTATTAGGCTCCTTATAAGAATAACGCCAGAACGCAATATTGACATAACTAGTGATCCATATGGGAAACCTTTTTATTTCTCAAAAGAAATTTATTCTTGATAAAAATTCTGCATATCCTTAAACTCATAAGAAAGGTGCAATTAAATTTTTTGATCTAATCGCTATACGGAGTAAGTTGGAAAAGAAAGTTTTTTTTAATTTTTGAATTAGAAGAGTTTGCTTCTAAATTATGACATACAGCTTGTCAAACATAGCGTTTCGTCTGAATTAGTCCCGCCCCTAAGGAATCAGTGAAATCGACCAAAGGTACCGTTCGCAAAAAAAGTATTTACTTGCTTTCGAGTTTATTTGTATTTTGCCTGTGAAGGCGAGCGCTTCTTTATGAAGTTTGATATAAAAGTAAAAAGTAAAGTGCTATGCGGCCAAAGCAAATTATTGGATAATATTTTGCATCTCATGCGCCGGGAAACTGAAGTCAATAAGCCTTTTAAGGATCTAAATAAGGTTCAAGAAAAAGTATCCATTCATACCGGAGTCAGGAATTGCACTATTCAAATAGTAATAAGTGAAACGGTAAAAGTAGAAAATGGTATGAGCTCTTTATTTTCGATCCCAAATGAGAAATAGAAGAAATTATGTCCTAGGACAAGGTTAGATAATAGCGACGAAGCTGTTTTTAGAAAAATAATTATTAATAACACTTTACCAGAAAAAAGGATGCCTTCTTTGGGTCGAATTTATCAAAAATATTAAGATGATTATAACTATAAAGGTTGGAGTTTAAGGAAAGTTATTAGAAAAATAGGATTCCGACAAAGAAAAACAAGGGCTAATCGCACTTTGTTAATGGAAAAACCCTATAAAAATAAACAACTCTGTTTACATAAAAAATTTAAAAAATTACATTTTACTGTACAAGTTTTTATTTATTTTTCTATTCATAGTTTCGAAAATAATATAGTAGTATAGTTAATTAATAATATAATTTTTTTTTTTGCCTTTAAGATAAACCTGCTCAAAATGTTTAATTATCAATATTACCATTTATTTGCATCTTTTAAAATGAAAAATATAGGTATGTATTTAAATGGATCGATTTCACGTTTATGGGTCTAACATACTGGGTTTTACTTTCCACTATAACGCTTTTCTATTCAAGCAATTTGCTGGTGATATCTTTTGCCATGTTAATCAGAAATTGCCTCTTAGCAAAAAAATTTCAATGGTAATAAAGAAAATGCATTTTAAGTGATATGTATATGATGACTTATGATATATGATATCATATGTCATCATAATGATATGACTTACCATTTCACTTGTTGGGTCCAATTTGACATATGTTAATTTACATACCTGGAAAGTTTTTTATTTTAATCCTTTCTTGTCAAAAAAGTTACTCTACATTTATCTCGAAAAATAAAGCCGTTTTCGGAAGAATTAGGTTACGTGTAGCCCGAAACCGATTACAACAATAAAATACCAGTCGTTTTAATTTTTTTAACAATAACAATTTTACACTTTTATATAAAAATTACATAATGGATGCCTACTCTTATACCAAATATACTGATAGACACCTAATTTATGGACAAGCACTCGGCAATTGTGTCAAAGCTAGAATAATATATTCTGAAACATTTCCAAATTGACGATTGCCAAGCAGAACCACTTTTGAGAGAGATAATTATAGTTTTTGGAGAAACAGGTATTAACTTAAGCAAGAAAATCGAACGGTATAGCTAACTTTTGCTATCTACTTTAGGAAGTTTTACCTCTAAGAGGAGCAAGAAACCCTCAATTACAAGAGGAAATACTCAATGAGATTGAGGAGAATCCCTCCCTGTAAGAAAACTGTCGGCTCAGTTTCATACGACAAAGTGGGTTGTTCATGAAATCCTTAAAAAACAACTACTTCACCTGTATCACGTTCAAAAAGTGTATGCCATGTCGCGCGCTGATTATCTCGCAAGATTTAATTATGCAAGTTTATTTTTGCACGAATTTATGCAAAATCCCCATTTTACCAGTTTTGTTTTGTTTACGGATGAAACCGGTTTAACCCAAGGTGGTGTAATAAGTTTTCATAATTTGCATGACTGGCCATAAAAAAAATCCATATTCAATATTAGAAACTAAGACGCAACAAAGATTTATGGTTAACGTGTGGGCGACAAGTATCGGAAATCATTATATTGGGCCGGTTTTTATTGAAAGTAAATTAGATGGAGCCATGTATTTGCAGTTCTTGCAACAAAACCGCTGGCCGCTGGATACCAGACATCCGATGGGGTTTATGCACGATGAAGCGCCATCCAATTTTGCAATTTATTAGGTCAGCATTAGACAAACAATTTTAATAATCGATGGATAGATCGCGGTGGATCCATTTCATGGCCTCCAAGGTCGCCTGACATGACCCCTGTCTGGATTCCTTTTTGTGCGAAAATTTGAAAAGGCTTGTGTATTCGACACCGGTGCACACCAGGCAAGAGCTAATACAAAGAATAATACAACATTACGATGAAATTAGAGAAAATCCTGGAATTTTGTATTAAGTGCAACAAGTACTGCGAGCTCATTTGGAAAATCTGCCTAAGTGGAAAAGAAGAATGTTTTACATTATTTATATTATTGTGTTTTTTTACATAATAATTATTAATATATTTTTTTGACAAAATTTCAGACTTTGTTAAGATTATTTTGTTATAATTTATATTTTTCATGTTTTTTTTTTATATAAGATCAACTAGAATATAGCTTGAATTTTGAAAATCAATGATTTCAAACGTGTGCTTCGACACAATTGCCGAGTGCTTGTCCATAAATTAGGTGCATGCCAGCATATTTGCTATAAAAATAAACATCCATTATTTAATTTTTGTATAGAAGTTCGAAAACTGTTGTCAAAAACTAATTGTTATAGAAAATAAAAACGACTAGTATTTTATTATGGTAATCTGTTCCGTGTTACACAAAAACTAAATTGTTACGAAAACGGCTTGATTTTTCGAAATAACTGTGGATTACCTTTTTTAACAAGAAATTATTAAAGTATTAAAAAATTACTTTCCAGGTATGTAAGGTAACGTATGTCCAAAATTGAACCCAACAAGTGTGATGGTATCCTGCATTCTCTACATTATACAAATGCGGTTTAAGAGTTTGATCTAAAAAAGTGGTTCACTAGGTACCTCTTTAGGGCCCTGTATCTTCATTACGGCGGTAATTTTTGTCATTTTTTTCTATGACAAAGTAGGGTTATTTTGGCCTTTTCTACACGATCTTGAAATTATGCTATGCTTACCGGACATCCTGTATAAATAATAAAGATTATTTTCGATTTTTTAGAGGAACATAATGTATCATATTTAGATTTACATTTTTACCACTCTAAAATCTATTTTTTAAATGTTAAAAGTTTTAATAATTTAATGTATTTAATTTGTAAAAGACATACTGGAAATGCTACCTCCTATATAATATCCTTATATTTTATACTTATAAAATGTACGAAACAGTAAAATTGACACGGATATAAATTTATTGGTTTTACACAATGTATCAAATAATTAATTTAGAAAATATAGATATATTCTATCTTGTTGTGGTTGGAAATAAGAATATCAATATTATATGTATAAATTTAATTTAAAGAAATTATAGAAATTCTTAATTTAAATTTTTAAATGTGTGCTTTAATTTTACAAATGACCTATATATTTGTTATGACGGGTACATTTATTATTTTGAAACAAGAAGCTTGGCAAGTTATTATTTGGTTTTAAGGTTCCTTAAATTTCTTGCAGCAAAAGTATTATATAAATTAACAGACATAAAAGTTAGGCAGATATCTTTAATAATGTAGGGGCACTTTCTTTCTTTTTTTCGTTTTAATTCTTGAAATCAGTTTTTTCAGCGAGCTCTACACGCTACCCCACCACTATTTATGCAGTTTATGGTTTTTGAACATTTTTCTTTTTATCCTGTATATGTTAATTAAACTTGAATTTTAGTATATGTATGACATCTTAAATTCATTTTAAATATAAATGGAAATCGAAAAATGCAACGGAATAGCAAGTTGGTCTTAGAATTGCAGTATTTTTAGAGATTTTTGTTTATTTGTACCCTTGCTGACCTTTAATTAAATGCTTAAGTTAATTAACACTGCGATATCATAGATCAAACTAGGTTATACATATATTCCAAGTATTCCAAATCATGCAGGTACTTCATTTTATAGTACTATGTCACCATAAACGTTAACAATTAATGATCACCCTTATGTAGTACCACCCTTTTACGACTGAATAACGTTGACCTACAGTCAGAGCTGGGTAGGAACCGAATACTTTTAAAATCTAATTCAGGAATCAATTCCTTTTTAAGGATCCGAAGGCTGGAAACGATTACTTTTTAAAAATAGGATCCGTAATCCGGATTAGTTATGTAATTTTAAAATGATCCGAAATCGATTCCTTTTTGAAAGGTTCCGATTCCAAAAGAAAAAAAATATATATATATATATATATATATATATATATATATATATATATATATATATATATATATATATATATATATATATATATATATATATATATATATATATATATATATATATATATATATATATATATATATATATATATATATATATATATATATAAAATTCTAGTTTACAAATGCAATTTTTAAATTTTTAAATTTTTACTCAAGACTCTTAATCAACATTAATTTTTGAAAATAAGACATTGCATTTATGTTAAAATTTCTGATTGCTTGATCTTTATAATTTTTATTATCCTTGATATAACCCTGAGGAATTTTTAAATGAGACATTTAATTATTTCTATTCGAGGTGTCATCCAAAAATAAATTTTAAATTATACATTACATTTTTATATTTTGTAACCAGAGAAATTATTAAACGGTACTGGTGAAACTTTTTGTAAAATTACAATAAGATTTTATTTAAAAATCACATTTAAAAACCTTATGAAAATCTAGCATAGCAAATTTTGAAATATAGTTCGAAAAAATGTTCTTCTAATTTGGCTAAGAGTAACAGCACCTATAAATGAGGCTAAAATTATTTATTGCGGCTCGGGCTTCTTGCTAAAATCTTTGACGCTTGATTAATCATCTGGATTATGTAGTATCATTCGTATCGTAGTTACCATTTGTAAGTATAAAAACTAAAGATAATCCGGATTTGTGATCCGATAAATAGGTATCGATTCCCTGGGTTCGATTTCTTTTTTCCTTGAAAAAGGAATCGTTATTCGTATTGGTGATTTGATTCCTTTACGAGGATCCGGATCCGTGAATCTATTCCTTTTTTGAAGAATCCGCCCCAGCTCTGCCTACAGTACATTAAAGAACCCAGATCTTACACAATAGCACCGAGGCACGTTCAGAAACTGACGGTAATGAAAAGTAAATGGCAGGGCTAGGTAAATTTATAGCATAATTAAGGTAAACTTTGGATGGATTCGTGGGTGAATAAATAAAATCCTTATGTCGACTTACTATTCTATTTTTGCAAATACTCCTGTTTTCCCTCCACCAACGGCTTTCCTTTTTCACCTAAAAGGCACATACTATCCGCTAGATTGAGGCGAAAGAGATAATTACGCTTTTTTTGTGAATCTTGGAGATCCTGAACACAAAACAGAAAAAAGATCTTGGACGGATGGCTGCGTCGATCATCCGCCCTCACATTTTTTCACTTCTCTAAACGTGAATGTCGGGGGAATAATTACCGGCACTTTTTCGCGGCATCAACTGGGAACACCTTGGGTGAATTCACCCCAGCGAAATCCTTCCTAAACCCGTCCCTGGCGGTATCCCACCCAGCTACTGTTTGGTTAGTACCATAAAAAAAAATGGTAATTTGTGTTTTTTTTATGTACAAGAAGGCTAAAGGCCTAAGTACTAACGTAACGTGGGTGTTTTAAGTGTGATAAGGACAAATTTATTAACGCAAATATTTGGATGTTTTGAGGAAAAGCAAAAACCTCTGCGAGCAGTAGGTACCTCAGTCTAGACATCCCAGAGACGAACGAACGATCAAAGTAGGATGTTGGTCCGTAAAGTGATTTCTTAAAGAGCCACTAGTTGTTGCTCTGTTAAGAGCTGCTAGAGGAGAAATTATACAGGCTGATTCCGCGAAGCCGAAGCCGTAAAAATGAGTGGCACATCCCCTATAGCATTATTGTATCCGTAGGATTATTAATAAGGAAAATATCTTTTCTTTAAATGGAAGCAAGAATACTTATAGTTGTGGAAGACACCATTTCCTAGACATGAGAACAGTATTCTAAAGAGGGTTCAATTTCGAATACATACAAAGTATACAGATTAGTTTCAAAAGAGGAATTCAAGCTTTTTAGCTGCTGTGGCAATGAACATAATGTGGTTATGCTAGTTAAGGTTATTCTTAAAGACAGAGAACTCAAGGTTACCACACACCACACTAACCAGAACTTGGCTGCTCATTAGTAAAAGATGAGTATTGGAAGACTTTGTTCGCCTTAACCTACATCATTGTATCAATCGCGTTATGCGATGCAAAAAACAATTTTACCTCCACGTAATTTTTTAAAAAATTTTGTTGGGTTTTGGACTAGATCGGGGACAACTTTTAAAAAAATTGTGTGTTTAATCTTTTTGCACCAAGACTTCTGTTATTTGCGAAACATAATATTTGGTTCTTTTGCGGTATATAAGTTTATTTATAAGCCACACAATTTTTTTCCTAAATTGGCATTATTTGATTTTAGGTCTCTAGTTTTAGTTCAGGATCCCGCCTGGAGTATCGTTATTTTTAAGCAATTATTGTTTGAAATCCAATATAATATTTTTACTTTTAAAAAACCGTTAAAGTCAGTGTCTATTCTTGTCTAGTTCGTAAACATATGTTATAAAAAAGTGCTTTAATCGATTCGCTACATCATTAGAGTGGCCAATTGTTTTGAAATTATAAAGACGGTACCAAAGATATTAATGGTCAAACATCAGAAGAAAATATAAATAAAATATTTTGTTTTCGGTTTTGCTAATGATTTTCTAAAATGGATTCTTAAGTCTTTGCGGATGCTTTCGAGCAAGAAAAAGTTTATCAACATTAACAGGTGGGAAAGGGCTGAAAAGGGTCCCTCAAGGCCCGAAAAAGATCAAAAAATGAAGGTTGCCTTAAAATCTACAAAAACGGTCCTTATATTTTTTTTTGAAAAATCGATAGTTTTCGAGATAACGGGACCCAAAGTCCCCTTATTTTAGCTGTCGCTCTACCGCTAGAATGCCGCTATCATTATGGATTTACTTACAAGCGGGTAGACGAATTGTTCAATTACTCGGGCAATAATGTACATTTTTTAATCATTTAGAGTTCATCGGAATGAAAAAACCCGTACCTACCATTGGATCTGAGTTTGGGTCTATTCTGATTTTCCTAGAATATTTAAAAAAGCGGGCAAAGTTTTTTTTCACAACATTTTGAGAGTATCTCATTAATATTTTTTGAAAAAATAGTTTGTTATTACTATTTCTTTTTTATAATGAGACCTTAACAAGTGTTCAATGATCCCAAAAAATCTCCCTCGCAATTTTTCTTGCATTTTTATAGAAAATTATTTTGCCCATCTGCATTGTTTAGTAAGAAACTACTACTACCACATCTATCCAGTGTGTCCCAGTCCCAAAAATGAGTTTCCGCGAATATCTGCCAAAATATGCGAATCAGAAAATTTTTGTTTGGACAAAAAATGGATCACCTCGAAATCTACAAAAATGGTTCCTACTATTTTTTTTGCAACACCAATATTTTTCGCAAAAACGGCCGTCGAAAAATTCATAACATTCCACACTGGATAGATGTGGTAGTAGGCTAAAAAATGCAGATGGGCAAAACAATTTTTTATCAAAACGCAAGAAAGATGGTGAAGGAAATTTTCTGGGATCATTGAACACTTGCTAAGGTGTCATTATAAAAAAGAAATATTAATAACAAACCATTTTTTCCAAAAATATCAATCAACTAGTAAGATACTCTCAAAATATTGTGAAAAAAAACTTTGACCGCTTTTTTCAAAATGTAAGAAAAATCAGAACGGACCCAAACTCATATGCAATGATAGGTACGAGTTTTGAATAAAAAATGTACATTATTGCCCGAGTAATGGAACAATTCGTCCGCTCGCTTATAAGTGAATCCATAAGGATAGCGGCTTCTAGCGGTAGAGCCGCAGCTAAAATGAGGGGACTTTTGGGTCCCGTTATCTCGAAAACTATCGATTTTTCGAAAAAAAATATAGGAACCATTTTTGTAGATTTTAGAGCAATCTTCAACAAAAATTCTTCAATTCATATATTTTGGCAGATATTAGCGGAAAACCCATTTTTCGGGCCTTGAGGGGCCATTTTCAGCCCTTTTCCACCTGTTAATGTTGATAAACTTTTTTTCGCTCGAAAGAATCCCCGAAGACCTAAGAATTGCGCCACAAGAGAAAACTGTACATATTAATTTACAGCTTTGTCCCTTTATTTATTGGACTATGAGCCTCTATTTCTGTTTTTTATTCAATTTAATTAAAGTTACGTTATTTAATTTACAAATTGCTATTTTGG
The DNA here is from genome assembly GCA_019359885.1 of Listronotus oregonensis. Classification (NCBI taxonomy): domain Eukaryota; kingdom Metazoa; phylum Arthropoda; class Insecta; order Coleoptera; family Curculionidae; genus Listronotus; species Listronotus oregonensis. Next base: position 91,263 of record JAHBCN010000497.1, read on the forward strand.
TAGGTTGAACTCCATACAGTAACTAACTGGTTTAAATAAACATGTTTTAGATGTTTACATGTACAATGCATCAAATATTGCGCTTTAATATGTCAATTAGGTCTCAATAGATTTCGTATATTAGTGCGTTTGACACAATGAAATTACCTGCTGCAGCCGACATTCATTTAAGGTTTTGTTCTGTTTTGGCTGTTTCTGGTTCGACGAGAAAGACATTTAAAGCATTATAGTAATTTTGCAATAGGGTCAACAGGAAAATGTTTTCAAAGAAAATATATATTTAATCATTTATGAATTAAATTAACAAAATGAACCATGTGAATAAAGAAACCATTAAATTATTATAGAAATACTATCAAAAGCGAGGCTGAAATTATAGAAGCGTTACTAACCTCTAATAAAAAGATAATTAAAAAAATAGATATAATTCAAAAATAAATTAATTTAAAATTAAATTATATAATTTTTACATACATTAAATGATCGAACTAAAACGAAATTAGAAGTAGGTAGGAAACAAATTAGGGGCCTACCATTCTTTTTGAGGTCAGTTACTCACCTAGAAAGTTTTTAAAGAAGAGACTCCTTCGGTCCTGGTCCCGGGGTATAGCAAACTGAGTGTGCTCAGTCCTATTGACCTCTATGAACTGGCAGATTGCCTGAAAAAGAAAAACCGTTATCAAGATGAACCTAAATGAAAAATAAATAGAAATTAAAGCTAAATTTGGTAGGAATTTTGGTCCACAATTTAGAAAATTCTAGGACCTTTTAATTATTTATAACGTTTTGTGATAAATAATAAACAATTTTATTCCCATTTGAACCCCTCAACAGATCATTCTTAATCGTAAAGAATAGCCTTCAACCAATTTTTATATTTATAAGTAAAGAAATGTCAAAGTTCCCTACAAACTGTTTAACCCCCTTTTATTTCTTTAGAAGAGGAGTTTACCAGAATCCTTTATAAGCCGACGTTTTATATTTTTCTGAGTAATCAGAAGCCTAATTACCAACTTCAAAAATGACTATTTTTCTCTTCAAACCTTTACCCCCGTTTTAAGCTCCCAAGAAATGTAACTCCCAAAATTTTAAAATGGATCATTTTTAATAGTTATCAGTCTTATACAAATTTTTATATTTCTAAGACCAGAAATAACTCAACTTAACTAAGAGTACTTATGAAGACGGCAATGTTGCATATCCTCTTTTTTTATTATTGGCCAGTTGTTGCCAGTACGCCCTAAGGAATCCCAGCATTTATTTCGTAGAAATTGGGAGAATTACCCTCTACAATAACTAATATACGTCGATTGGAAAGAAAACTGGAGAGCTAAAAACAAAGTTTAGGTGGAAGCCTGTAGACAGGAAGTTTGTTAAGAAGTCCGCCATGCCAGACCTGATCAAAAGCTTTGGATTTGTCAAAAGAAACGATCTGGGATTCACCAAGATACTTAATGGACTTGTTCCAGTTGTGTGAGACAAAAGAAAAAAGATTAGCTGTGGATCTTCTGTGACGGAATCCATACTGTCTGTCATGTAAAATTTTGGGTTTCTCCAAATACTTTAGGATTCCAAAAATTAATAAATTTTTCTATTACCTATTCTATATCTAGAAAAGATGTGGGTCTATAGTTGGCAGGGAGAGTTTTGCATCCTTTCTTGGATACAAGTTGTACACATGCAGCTTTTTAGCTCTCCGGAAAAATGCCCGAGTCGTAAGAGACTCTAAAGAGGCGAGTTAAGATGATCTGTTTGACTTTAAAAATAATATCGGATATTTTATAAAGAACAGGGAAAAGAAAACTGTTGGGAACGGAACATAGGTAGGAACAAGGGTAGAATTGGCAGCAAATTGTTAGCCAAATAGTTCGGCTTTTCCCTTAGAGGTAGAAACAATTTTATTCTCAATTCTTTAAAAGTGAAAACAATTTGCGCAAAAGATTTAATTAATGTTTTTAGCAAAGGATCAGAACGGTTTACTGCCATTCAAGCAAGAGAGGACTTTATCTTTTATCTGATTGCTAAAACGGTCTTTGGTTTCTGAGATAGTTTGACTTATACTGATTTCTTGCTTGGATGCTATCCGTTTGGTTTTCGGGACTAGGGTTTAAAAAAAAAATTGTGCGCATGGATTTTTAAAAATATCGCTTTGTCACATGATTTAAAAACCACAGTTTGTGTGTAAAGGTTTAACGTTTTTTTGGTACGAGGAATATAGGTCTCAATGCCCAGTTAAATTGTTTCGGTTCGAAGGGATCGTGAATGGAAAAGCAGGTAGGATCCCAAGGGTGGGTGACCATGAAATCTCTTAGCCCAAGTAATTAACTCTAGTACAAGTCAGAACGTTGTCAACGTAGGCAAATACGCCGCCATGGGGTCGAAAAGATAAAATGAGTTCGTAACCTGCAAAAAGGAGATGGCTGGCTGATGTTCTGAAACTTATTTGAGTTGTGGTAAAAAATGGTATGTGAAGTTTGGAAGATTTTAGATAATGATAAATATTATAAACAAAGTTTACGTTCAAGCAAAGCCCACATATATTTGTAAATGATATCAAACATGTTGTCGATGGTGGCCCCTTAAATGCACCCCCCACCCGGAGATCCGTCTGAAGGGGTATTTTATCTCCGGATTACTTTACTTCCAGGAGTATTAACATTTTTATTTTCAAATTTTATGATGGATGAAAATAAAAAGAAAGAAAAAAAACTAAATTATCCACCTAGAATTCGAAACATCCAATAAGACTTTGCGAGTTCTTTAAAGGGCAAGTAGGGTGGGTAAATGTTACCATTTAACCCTGGTAATCCAAATAAAATGGGTCCGTGGGAGCGTCAATTCCCAAAGTAGCCTGACGATACCATGCTACACTCTGCGGGTGCGGTTATCTATTTATGCTTTATAGTTATATTGAAAATAAGTTACGCGAAAAAAATATATATTGGTATAATTTCTCAAGTAATTTAGAAAATATAACATACTTAATAAGTCTCTTTTAAAGCAGGATTTATAAATTTTTGTTTTTTGACGTTTTGCATTAACGTTTGGTGTTTATGCTGCAGCTGCTTGCACAGTGTAAATTTACCTTTAGTCTGAGCATTCAAGCTCGGATTCAAATAGGTTGTTATTAGTTGCTCTTGAAACTTAAAATATTAGTAATTATTAAAATAAATTTTAACATTGTAAAATTCTATTGTGCCAAAGCGGTTTTTGGGATTAAAAAATGGCAGAAATTGATTAGAATTATAAATTATTAATCGTCCCAGGACATTATTCCAGAAGCATAAGAAGTGGCAATGCAGATATTACCATAAAAATCCCGAGATTGGTATGACAAGAAGTGCAAAGTTTTTAAAAAATGAATGGATTTAAAAAAGATAAAAAGAATTGATGAAAAAAAATGTTGCTGGCTTATTTTTTACATTTGTAGATAAGATTAGCTTCATTGTCTTTATGGACTAAATAAACCATGCTTCGCTCGACCCTTCATATTTATAAGAAAATCGACAACATTTCATAATATGGCTATAAGTTACTAGTTTCTTAAAAAGTAAATCCCAAGGATATAAACCCAAAAAGTTTAAATTTTTGAAAAGAAATGAAGCAATACCTTTTAACGACAGGCCCCCCAATGTGTGTGTTTACTAATGAAAGTAGTTTTGATTATATGGATTACTAGGTCTTGTAGATGTAATGAGTTAACACATTTAAAAATTGAAAATATATTTAGGACAAAGAAAATTATTTATTTGTTGTGTTGCCAGATACAAAAATTAAAAAAACAAAAAGTTTTACTATTTTTAAAGAAGGATTTTTAGTTTACCCTGTTGATTTGTGTAAAAAATACATTTGTTTGCGAACAAAAAACACTAGCTACAGCCGCTGTTTTGACATTTATAAAAATGGCAAATGTACAAATAAGTGTGTGGGTACCACGTCAAAAATACCGCTGAAAAATTTCTGCGTATTTAAACCCAAAGAATCAAAAACTATACTCCGGCCACTGTTTAGGAAGATCTTCCGTTACTAGCCAATGCGGGGGCCAACATAACAAGGCTTATCATCAGTAGCGGAGGGCTACCTTGAAAAATCTTGTTGGCCCAATAGAACACTCGACCTCAACTTCCAATGGAAATATGGACATTTTGACAACATCCAGGTTATCCAAAACTATGTAATTATCATTTAATATTAATGTTCACCACAACTAACAAGATAGTGCGTTATAAACGATGATCCACTAGTGGGCCATGGTTTAGAACACACTAGTGTCTTATTTGATATTTTACCTGCCCAAATTGGCACAAATAATGACTCTTATTACTAGAAGGTGTTAGATAAAATATATTAATTGTTTTCTTAAAGTAGTCGTAATATACGTAAGATAGTGACCCACCTGCAGAAGAGACCGTAGCCTTACCTTGACTTAATATAACGTAACAACTTCAATGTAGTATCACCAGTGGCACGGTTTGTTTCTATTTTTTGAAATATTGTTTATGGGCTTTACAATGTTATTTTCTTAAGTTTGCTATTCTGGGTGTTATTATTTATAGTTTATAAAATTGCCGTCATTTGTAAAGAAATATAAACTTCGAATAGTTTTAAGAGTTCAATAGTTTACAGAACGAGAAATTAAAAGCAACATAGATTAACAAACATTTATATAAAAGGCAGCATAGAGACATTTATTGGGTGTTTTTTACACAAAATTATTCTATTAGTAAAAAATAGTTTTAGTTATGCTGATTTAAAACTTATGTCACTCTAATGTTTAATTAATTAATTTTAAAAGTGGGGAACATAGGTAATTAAAAAAGTCCTGTTTTGAATCATGTGTCCAAAAATCATGCTGTGCATCAATAATATCTAAATAGTAACACACATAGAAACTACAGCAAAGCAAGCAAAACTACACAAACCTAAAAAAGCCCCATTTTAATTATTTCAAACCCAGAAAACCATTATTCTAAAATATGAAGAAATAGAAATATTGCCTTCGAGTTTTCTTAATATAGGAGGAGTGATAAGCCATATAAATAGATGATTTATTTCCCAAACTTGTAATATTCCTTTTTGCTGTTTCGTTTAAGATATAACTTTTCGGCAAAGTTGTTGATTTATTACCCCGCCGGCGTCAAGGCTTTTACTACAATGCTTAATTAAATAGGTTATTTTTTAAAATTTTTGTAAAAATAAAACAATTACGGTATTATTTATAACATTTACATGGTGTTTCTTTAATCTTTTGCAGAACTCGGCATTCTGATCGAAAGTATTTACAGACAGAGAATAATACTTTCATAAGTTTTGTTTTCCACACTGGACATCTTCTTGTTAGAAATCAGTTTTAAACAAAATCAAAGCATAAAATTTGTGCAAAAAACAAATAGTTGCTATTTAGGTGCTTTTTAAAATTAGTACCAAAATTAAAATAAATCCACTAACATTTAAAAAAAAACGAAACTCTAGAACATATAAAAGTTACAATAAATGTTCATTTTTTGATAGATGCATACTGTCTTTCATATCTTTTTTAAAATCAAAATATTCAATTTATGCAGAACTGATTGTGTTTTGGTAAATATACGAAAGTATTTTATCCATTATTAATATGTCTGATTTTATTGTGCAAAAACTTACATTAAATTATGTTTTCCGCATGAATATTTGGACGCGGTAAAGTTGAGAATGTTACAGAAGGCCTTTGTTGATGGGGTTATGTCGCAAAACGTTGAAAAAGAACAGCTTCTTGGACGACCATCAGCGTCAACTGATGAAACAACATGTTTATCAAATCAAAGATCTCGTGTTCCAAAAACCATTGATTTCCAATAAGAGAACTTACTATCTACACTTTAAAAGGTTTAATAAATAGTATTTAAACATATTTGTTACACCTTGTTACTTCAAATCTCGTTTGGTTTCAGAAACACTCAATTTTTGGAAAAGAACCTTGCGTAGACAATTGTGAAACAATAAATGTCTACTAGTAAACATCATGTAACGCATCATTACGGACGACGAGTCTTGGATCTATGCCTACGAAACAAAAATAGATGGTCAATCAAGTGAATATTGTGTAAAGGGTGAACCAAGACCGAAAAAAACCGCACCAAAATCACTGAAAATCAAGGTTACGTTAACAGTTTTTTTTAATTATCTGGGCGAAGTGGACTGTACTTTTCTCTCAACTGGCCCAACTGTTAACAATGATTATTATTTAGCTGTTATGCATCATTTGCGAGATGCTATTTGCCGCAAAAGGCCGGAATTATGGACAGGCAACATTTACTTTTTGCAGCAGGCCCACACAGCATTAATAATTTGAAACCATTTCATTAAAAACTATTATATTAACCACAATAGTTTATTTTAAATTAAATTCATCAAAATAAAAATTCAACATTGTATTTTGTTGTAGTGCAAAAGCGTAGTATATTATCCCAAGTAAGTTAAAGTATCCTTAATTTTAATTTGCAATAATATGATACATATAAAACCATCTTTTTTGTTAGACATTTACTTTCTATATAATTTATCATAATATCAAGTTTCATTATATTACAGACTTTCAATTTAATTTATTAAAATTGGAAATAAAATTGCACACAACGCACTTCTTTAGTTAACCTTGAGACTCACACCGATGCTTAAGCCCTAATCATTTTCAAAGCAAGCTTAGCATAACTACAGTAATAAACAAGCCCGTCCAAATTGCACTCCGCTAGAGAAACGTTGTTGAATATGAAGAAATAAAGGTATCATTAAACTAATTGTTTTATTTACATAGAAAATAGGAAAATATAGTAAAATTTATATTTATAAAACGAGTTAGTCCTTTGGAAACTTTTTAAAAGGATTACCTAAAGATTACAGATTTAATTGATTTTTTATTTGATTTACAACTTTGATTATAAAATTTCTTCCTTCACAAGGCTTTTTATGTCGCCCATAAATATACTTACACTGTTCTTACTAAGAGACAATGTACTTTCCACACAAAGAGTTTCCGATTATTTGCGAATTAAACCATCATATTTAAACTGCCCCCACCAAGTATATGCTTTTCAATGCGAAGTATTATAGTTTATATGTTGAAAAACATTCAACATTAAGTAACACTAAACTTGCTTCACACACTTGTCTTGATATCAATTGCCAAACACGCTGAAATATGCCCCATTTGATCACATAAATATCTTATCCGTTGACCTAATACTTTTTCATTAAAGACTAGAGTGTTATAAAAAAGGGACTTTAAATTTCTTCAAAGAAAAAAATCCAAGGGTTCCGGTGACCTGGGTGGCTATGATTGTAGATCCCGCGGTCGATTTAGAGACCTCCATATGTTCTAGAATTTGACGTGCAACGATTCTCTTGACTATTTCTCGCTGGAAGAAAATAAGGTTTAATGTGAAAATTACCTACAATACCCATCTTAATGTTTATGAAAATGTGTTATTGGTAATTATTCTCTATATTCTCATGGGAATTTTCTTCGGCCCAGATAGGATTGTTATAAAACGATATTACTGAATATCTGAAATATTTTGAAATATCGGATATGTTACCAGTAAACAACTTGCTGGGAAACATCGGCAGCCTATAACGTTTGAGCATGCTGTATGTGGTATGGATGCAACTAAAATTATTTTAAAATCTTTCACACAGTAACGTGAGTAAATTAAAATGCTTCTTTCAGCTCGGCTGTTCTTTTGTTACAAGTCTTCCAATAACCTAACATTTTTAAGGTGTCTGTTTTGCACACTCTTTTAACTATTCCTACAAATAATTGTATATTTAATATAAGTCCATAATATTTATCTCGATTAATGATTCTACTCACTTGTGAGTTGCTTTCGGCCATTCCGTAAACAAAATTAATAGTAGAAGATCCGGTCCCATACGACCTTCAGCAAGGTGATTAATGAACGAAACATGTTTTAAATGAAATTTAATACATTAAAAAATAAATTGGGTTAGCTGAAAAAGTCCTGGATAGGCTATATATTATTAATTTATAATAATTTTATTTACAATTCATAAATTACCTGCAAATTAATAGAATTTCTTTGCTTACTTCAGTACCATGCCCAAATACCTAAATAGGTATCAATTTAACTAGAAACACGAACGCCCCGAGTTCGATTTTACAAAACTTCAAGAACTCTTTTTAATAAAAACACACTTTTTATAGTTACTTTTTAATATAATGTCATTAATCACCTCGATGAAGGTCGTATAGGGCCGGATCTTAGACTATTATATTGACCGTATCTGTGTTTTCAAATTAAACCATTTTCAAATACAAGTAACAATCTGTACAGCTTAGAACTCCTAAAAATACTTTAAATTACAATCTAAAGTATTAAACCATACTTACTATGTAAAGTTATGATGGTCGTTAAGTTTGTTAAAAGAAGTGTTTCTCTTTTCGCAGCAATTCCCCTTTTTGCTAATTTTAAAAAAATTGCAATAATAAATACTGTTATGCGTACCTTTAATATTTGTTTTATTCTTATTAAAAACCATTTATTATTTTGTGGAGTTTTTAATGCAAAATTATAATATTCTATCCCTTTTGAAAGACGTGGCGTTTATATACGTCTGGCAAACCAATTTTTTAGGCAAAGGCTTATAATAAAGACAGACAGAAAACGTGGAGTTGCCGATTCCCTTTTTACCGACCCAAGAAGAAGAGGGGAATACCTCGGCGGGACTGCGACATCCCACACACACACTAGTCAGTGATGCCTCTCACGATTATTCGTAAAATTACACGAATTTGGTTCCGATTTCACGATCCTATGAATAGGGAAGCAATTCTTACGATTTTTAAATAAATCTTTATAAAATAAATTATTGCATTTAAATTAAATGAAACCAACAATATATAATAATTTACTCCGTTCCTGTAGTAAATGATAACAATGGCATATCGAAAAAAACGACCGGGAAATCGCCGTCGCCTCCAAACGTTTTTATGCGGTCATGTTGATTACTGTTATATGTAATACAACAGTAATTAAAAGGTTGCTAAATTTTTATCGGACCTAAGCCTAAAGGTAAAATAACTGCTAGTTAAAAAAATAAACTCATGAACATTTTTAAAAAATAATTAAATTAATAGTAATCCTAAAATTAAAAAAAAACTCTAAAAAATACACTTAAAATCATTCTCATTTTAATAAATACTAAAGACATTGCCCTGCTGAGCTTCGCAATAGCCGAGCCAATTATAAAACTCCGTCCTAACATTCAACAATACCTCCGGTGTAATGGAGTTAGTAATGTCGAATATTTTTGCCCTTAATGCCTCTCATGTGGATACCTGTATATTAGTTGAGTTAATTGGCCCCACAAAGTCAAGAGAAGTCAAACCCGCTGACCTTGCTGGTATGGTACCTCTGCCACAAATAAGCCGTTCAGGAAAAGTCCTAGTGAAAAATTCCTGGACTGGCCTTGCGTTATGAGCAGAACAGTTATCCTGCTGAAACCAACTTTCCTCGAAATTAAAATTCACGTTCCGCATAGTTGGTATAATTTTCTTTTACAGCATTTGCAAATAAAATTATTTATGTTGTCTTGCTCGATAAAATAATAAATACCTATTAATTAAATAATAAAGTATCTTTAACCATTTCAAAATACTAATATTTTTTACAATTTTTTTTTGCTAAGCGCATAACTTTTTTAAAAATGAAAAGTTTTATAAAATGAATAATTTTTAAGACATTTCTAAAATTGCTAATAAATATTTTACGTAATGACAGCACTGTCGATAATATCCTAACGAATCGTAGGCGCCGCTCCGTCGACCGTCGTTGTATTGGAAGTGGAATAGGGGAAATTGTTGTCGTTCTCTTTTTAATGTGTGGTTATACCATATGTATCCTACTCTATTACATTAAAATTGGCTTCTAAGTCTTTGCCTTGCCAATCCTTTATGCATTTTTTCTAGCCGTTTCCACTGTGCACGCTACTGGCAAAAAATCACAAATAATTTTCCTTTATAAAAAATTAGGGACAATTATCAAGTACAACAACAAACTAGTTTGCGTCTTATAATATTTTTAAAAATATTTTTTACTACAATCCTCTATAATAAAACAAAGCCGTTTAGGACCTATGTTTATTTAAATTTTTTGTCTCAAAATTAAGTAAAAAATAGCTTCAGCCTAATGCCTTCATTTAATTATCTAACATTAAATGATTTTTCCAATATTATTTGGGTAATAAATATATATGTCGTAGCCAGATTATAAATTTCGCTGTTTTATAAAATGGCTAGCCATTTTGGCTCGTATTTAATCGGCCAGTTTATAAAATGGCTAAAAACACTAGCCGTATTATAAAATAATTCAAACTAAACGATTATTTTACAATGTGGCCGCGTTTTATAAAGTAACTAGCCATTTTAAAAACAGCCAATTTAATGTTACATATATATATATATATATATATATATATATATATATATATATATATATATATATATATATATATATATATATATATATATATATATATATATATATATATATATATTATTTATATAAATTAAAATAAAAGTCACTACTTACATATTATTTTGACGGGAATGCTCATGTTATAGTAGATGACACATAATCCATGACTATTTTGTGATGCAATGCTTTTAAACCTAAACAAAGAGTACAATATTATAATACTTTTTGTTATTTTGTTATCTTCGTTTGGTTTACTGTAGAAAAATATATAAACTTTGAACTAATTATAATTAAAATTAAATTTGTTTTTCCTTTGTAATTTTATCTTTTAAGAAAATATCAGAAAGCATTTTATAAGTAAGCGTATTTCTTTGATATTTTTATTTTCTTTCTTTGGAATTACAACAATTTTCCGTTTAATTCCTAGCTTCAAAGATTGAATAGAATTTTAAAATATGAAAGATTAAAAACGTTTTGTGATATTTTATTTTAAAACTCGTCATTATTTCATTCTTAGTTCGCTAAAGAAACTTATTTGCTAAACAAAACTGATTTTGATTTATTTCAATAAAAACAAAGCAAAGATAAAAATAAATTTTAATGATTTTGTTATTAATAACTATCCAATTTACATTTAAGGCAGTAATTTAAAAAGTTTTTTTATTTTTTTTTATTGTTAAATATAAATTTTAAAAAAATGAAAACCCAAATTCACAGTAGGTACCTACTGATTTTTTCGAAATATTTTTAAAAGTATCTGAAATATTTGAAACACAATCACAATGGGAGAGAAATATTGATAGCAAAATGTTTGTCATCAAAAAATGTCCTAATAATGTCATAGTTTACAACATGTCAAATTTAAAACAAATAAATCACAAGCAAAAATGTAAATTCACTATTTTTAATGTTTGGCTAATATCTTCGGATATAAATTTTTAAGAAAAAAATTAACTCAGTCTAAATCAGCATTAAATCTATTAAAACTTTCCCCATTTAAACATTTCTCTATCTTGTATACTAAACGTTCATATGCATCGACCGTACCGGGACTTTCTCACCCTGTGTGCTCGGCATTTTAAAAAAAAATAACCCAGCTTATTTCGGCCCCCTAACTCCCAAAAATGAATCTTTGTATGGAAGCACCTTTGATGTTTTAATTAATCTTTTTATCGTTTACCCTTTTCAAGATATTTTGAAGTCATTTTTAATAATGACAAAAAAAAACTAAAAAAAATTAATTAATAATTTAAATTATTTATAACTTTATATAGAGCTAAAATTTCAAAAATATAAATTCTAGTTATAAATTAGCAAGTAGAAATGTAGATTTTATATAATGTAATGTAATTTAATTATAATGGCAAAAAAACCAAAATAATTTGTTGCCCGATTTTTTCTCAGTTTAAGTGTTGATTTTAAGTTTAACATTTTTTCTTTAATGGTTAATGTATTGCTGTAATTAATAAAAAAATTAGCCACAGAAGGCCCAGAAAAAACCAGCTAATTTAAATAACTTTCAATTTGAACTATCTTTTTTGTCCCGAAATTAAATCAATTTATATATATATTAATATATTATATATATATATATATATATATATATATATATATATATATATATATTATTATATTAATAATATTAATAATAATAATAATAATATATATATATATATATATATATATATATATATATATATTTTATATATATATATATATATAATATATATATATATATATATATATATAATTATATATATATATATATTATATATATATATATATATATATATATATATATATATATTATATAATATAATATATATATTTTATATACTATATATATATATATATATATAATATATATATATATATATATATATTATATATATATATATATATATATATATATATATATATATATATATATAATATTTATTTTTTTAAAACATTATTTATAAATTTCCTTTTTTATTCTTGGGAATAGGTTAAAAAAAACAAATGGTGGAAGTTTTGCAACGTTTCGCACATTATTTATTGTGCTTTTTCAAGCGTAAGTATCTAAAAATAGAATTAAAATCAAAACATAATTCAAACAGAACATCACACAATATTTTTAGAGTATTAAAAGATTAGGGTAAACATTTCTCTATCTTGTATACTAACCATGAAACGAATTACAATTTTAAAATCAACATTTAAAAAGTTCTATCTTAACTAAAAATCAGGTACATAATAAAATTAATTTAAACAGGATGCCTACCTTGGAGTTCTGATACATTTTATAACTAAAAAAATTTTTTAAATCTATGTACGTTTGATTTTTTTTTATTTATTGATATTTTTTAAATAAAGGAACTAAAAAGAGATAAAGGCTTGCTATTTGCATATTTGTTTTTCATATGCTGTATACGGGGGAAAGTGGTCGCTGTTATAAATGTCTTTTTATACAGTGTGATAACTGTATTAATATTTGATTGTAAAACATTTATGGATTGATTAAATTAAAATAGATTTGACTAAGATTGTTAATATCTTTTTTGTCGTTGACAGCTTCTTTTTTTTTTATTTCGATCATTTCTTTGATTGTTAGTTTTCTGGAATTAGAATCTTGTGACAGTATTTTAGTTTCTTTAAAATTAAATTCATGCTTTGTTTGAATTCGTGTTTATGTAGGGCAGTTGAAGCATTTTTTGGTATATTGTGTCCGTTTAGTCTATTTTCTAAGCATTGTGTCGTCATTTAATTATTTTAGGAAATTTGGCATGAGATGGAGTAAATTAGGTTTGACTTTTTTTTTTGGTATTGGACTTTTTAAAGGTGTAAATAACGAGTTTACTAAATTATGTGCTTTATGACAAACAACCACGTTATACTTGGAAAGAATGTGTTTTATTTTTGTGAAAGACCATCAATATAAGCATAGCTATGTTTTGTTGTTTCGCTTTTTTCGGGTTTTTGTAATTTTTTGTAAAATAAATAGTTCTTTAGTTGATAACCCTAGATATGGTGTTTTCGGGGTAGTGGTTGTTTACTAAGGTCTGCTTTACTTTTTGTAAAATTTCTGGTCGATATTCCGCAGAGGTTAACGAATGGCTCAGTCGGGAAGACCTATTATAACACTTTTCTTTGATTTTTTTGGGTGACCAGAATTAAAATTGAGATAACGACCAGACCACGTATCTTTGGTATACCATTTAGTTTTAAGTTTTTGTTGTTTATTATCTCTTTTTGTAAAAATCTGAAAATTTATTTGGTTGTTTTCCCGTTTCTATTGTGAATTGTAACGGGATGGAAGTTATTAAATGCATTTAATATTCCCTTAACCTTATCTTGTGGCACTGCTGGTTTAAAAAGTCATCGACAAACCTTTTAAAAAAAATTATATTAAAATCTAGGTTTTTAATTACATTTTCTTCCAAAATATTCCATCACAGCTGTGCTACTGTGGAAGAGATGGGCGAACCCATTGCACAACCATTTAATTGTTGGAAAAATGTATTTGCATATTGAAAATAATTATTATTTAAAAGCCAGGTTTTGTGCCTTCGATAAAATCTTTTAAAGACAAGTGATGTATGTTCTTTTAAAAGATTCCATTTTTGGGTTATTATTTTTTGAAACAAGTTCGTTCGGAATATTGGTATATAAAGATATCACATCAAGAGATATAGTGAATAGTTATTGGGTATACCCAACGGTATCAAAAAGCTGTTTAAAATTGAAAGAGTCTTTAATATAATAATTCATTTTGTCCTAAAAATTTTGGGGAAAAACAGTTGGAAAGATATTTAGATATTTTTAAAACGGCGATTGGATACAGAAACTATTGGGTCTTAGAATTATGCCTGTTTTGTGTAATTTCAAAGGGAAGTATTATTTTTTGACTTGAAAAAGAATTTGTACTATCTGCTCTAAATTTTTATAGGTGATTGTATCATTAAGAAGGTTATTCATTTTGCGTCATAATCTCCAATTCATTATGACAGTTTTATTCGCTTTATCAGATTTAAGGTTTTTTAATTTGAGGTTTAGTTTTGTATAATGTTTTGCTTTTGAATTTCTTTTGAATATCTTTTTGAAATGGTGGGATTTTATTTTTTTGTTTTTAACTTTTAACTGATGATTTGTCACAACGCTTACGATGTTTGCACGGATTGTTTTTTTTAATTTCATTTAGTTTGTCGTTAATAACGCTTTCAACACTAGCAATGTAATCAATAGTTGGTATTGTTTGTCACTCTTCCCCCAGGAAAAGAAAATTTTTCACCAAAAGTTTAAACTTCCCCATCGTTTGGAATTTCAGTATCTGAATATTATGTATTCTTTTTCTGTATTAATTTTAAAATTTTTTAGGGGTTGTTTGTTATAAGTTTATTTATTTTTGATTTTTGATTTTATATAAGCATGTTTTTCATTTATTATTTTCAAAATTTTTAAAATCGTTAAAGAATATTCTCGGGTATACTTGATGCTTTGAAAACTAACTGTCGTTAATAGCTGGTTAAAGGAAAATAAATATTATATAAATATTGCATGGTTAAATTGAATAAAAGGGACATGACATTTTGAAGGATATAGAAAAGCGTTATGGTGGAAATAGGGGGTTATTAAAAGCAATCTCAAGATTGTTCCCAAAAAAGCTGGCCAAGCAAAAAAATAGAAGAATATTCTTATTAAGATGTAAACATTTGAATACAATGCCAGTATTCTAAATTTTAATACTTCACACATAACTTTTACGGGTTGGAAAAAAATTCAAAAATTTGATGGTTGAAACAAAACAAAAATTTTTAGCTCTTACTATAACAGAAACAACAAAAATATTTAGGGAAATAAACACAGCTATTAACCGACAGTTAATTTTCGTGTCATCAAGTATACCGAGAATATTCTAAACGATTTTAAAAATTTTGAAAATAATAAATATGAAAACATTTGCTTATATAAAATCAAAAAATCTAAAAAAAATAAATAAACTTATAACAAAAACCCCCTAAAAATGTTAAAATTAATACAAAAAAATGAATTACATAATATCTCAGATACTAAAATTTCCCAAACGATGTGGCGGAAGTTTTGGTTTTGGGATAAAAATTTTCTTTACCTGTGACAGGAAAACAATTAAATATTGATTACTTTTGGTAAGTGTTGAAAGTGTTATTAACGACAAACCAAATAAAATTTAAAAGAATCAACCCCGTGAAACATCGTAAACGTTGTGACAAATCATCATTTAAAAAGTTAAACACAAAAAAAAATAAAATCCCACCATTTCAAAGATATTCAAAAAATTCAAAACAAACATTTTAAAAAATAAACCCTCAAATTAAAAAACACAAATCTGATAAAGCGAATAACTTTTCATAATGAATTCTAGATTATGACGCAAAAATGAATAACCTTCTTAATGATACAACCACCTATAAAAATTAAGAACAGATAGTAAAAATTCCTTTCAAGTCAAAAATAATAATTTTATTAAAAAAAAACTTCTGAATAAAAAGGGTTTTTTCAGAATGTGAGGAAAAAAACTTATGATTCATAACGCGTAGCTCCCAAAATATACAGCCTTCGAAATTACACAAAACAGGCATACCTCTAAGACCAATAGTTTCCTGTATCCAATCCGTTTTTTCAAAATATCTAAATATCTTTCCAACTGTTTATCAAAATTTGCGGACAAAATGATTATTATATTAAAGACTCTTTCAATTTAAACAGTTTTTGATACCCTTATATACCTAATAACTATTCACTAATATCTCTTGATGTGATATCTTTATATACCAATATTCGAACGAACTTGTTTAAAAATAATAACCAAAAATAAATATTTTTTAAAAAAACTACATCACTTAACCTAAATGATTTTTTTCGAAGGCACAAACCTGGCTTTAAATAATAATTATTTTCAATATGCAAATACATTTACCAACAATTAATGGTTGTGCAATGGGGTTTGCCCATCTCTTCTCAGTGGGACAGCTCGTGATGGAATATTTGAAAAAAAATGTAATTAAAACCTGAACAATATAATTTTCTTTAAAAAGGTTGTCGGATGACGTTTAACAAACAGTACAGTTTAAAGGTTGCGATATATTAAAGCATTTAATAACTTCCATTGTTAATTCACAATAAAAAAGAAAAAAACAACCAAATATTTTCAATCTTTCAAATAATAAAGGGGGAAAAACAATAAAAAAAAAACAAATGTATAAGGAGCGTGTCTGGTGGTTTTTCAAATTTTTCTAGTCTCAAAAAAACGAAATGTGTTATACAGGTCTTGCCGAAAAACCAATGCGATTAACCTCTGCGGAATACGACCAAGGAAATTTTAAATAAACGGCCGCTTGCGAAAAGTCTTCAGGGTTATCAACAAAAATCTTTTATTTTTCCTAAACCCCATAAACTTTCCCAAAAAAAATCAAAGGAAGAAGAACAAATACATGTATGCCATATTGATGGTCTTTCACAAAAAAAAAAGCCATTTTTTCCCGGGTATCGTGTGTTTGTCTTTAAAGCCCCATTTAAAGTACTCGTTATTTACCTTTAAAAGCCAATACCAAGAAAGTCACCTATTTACCCTTATGCCTAAATTTCAAAAAATATATTGGCATCGACACAGGGGCTAAAAATAGACGGACAAAAATCAAATCTTCATCCCTAAAAAAGCGAATCTCAAACAAGCATGTTTAATTTTGAAACTAAAAATTCAAAATTCAAACTACATCAAAGTGATAAAAAAAAAAAAGGAAACTAATCACAAAAAAAAAAAAGTATTAAAAAATCTTAGTCAAATTATTTTAATTCAATCCATAAATTTTACAATCAAAAATTCAGTTATCTGATAACCATTTAACGGCGACCCCCCCCCCAAATACACCCTTACCCACAATTCAATTTTTAAAACCTTTATCTTTTTTTAAATTCCTTTATTAAAAAATATCAATAAAATAAAAATAATCAAACGGACATAGAAAAAAATTTCTTTTTTATAAAAATAATCAGAACGGGGTGGGCATCTGTTTAAATATTTATATTACCTGATTTTTTTTGTTAGATGAACTTTTAAATGTTGGTTTTAAATTTATTCTCATGTTTAAATTTTTTTGTCTCAAAAATTTTTGGGGGTTGTTCTTTTTTGGGATTTTTTTTGTTTTTTCTATTTTAGATCTGCAGCTTAAAAAAATCACAAAAAATATGTGCGGCTTTAATGGCCCCCCCCATTGCTTTTGTTTCAGATAAAGAATTTATATATATATATATATATATATATATATATATATATATATATATATATATATATATATATATATATATATATATATATATATATTATATATATATATATATATATATATATATATATATATATATATATATATATAAATTTCCTTTTATTCTTGGGAATAGGTTAATAAAACAAATGGTGCAAGTTTATTCAACGTTTCGCACATTATTTATTGGCATTTTAAAGCTAAGTATCAAAAAAATAAAATTTAAAAAATCAAAACATAATTCAAACAGAACATCACACAATATTTTTAGAGTATTAAAAGATTAGTGTAAACCATGAAACAATTACAATTTTAAAACCAACATTTAAAGTTCTATCTTAACACAAAATCAGGTTCATAATTTAAATTAATTTAAACAGGATGCCTCCCTTTGGAGTTCTGATACATTTTATAACTAAAAGAATTTTAAATCTATGTCCGTTTGATTTATTTTTTTTTTATTGAATTTTTTTTAAAAAAAGGGAACTAAAAAGAGATAAAGCTGCTATTTGCATATTTGTTTTTCTAATTTTGTATACAGGAAGTGGTCGTGTTATAAATGTTGTTTATACAGTGTGATAACTGTATTAATATTTGATTTAAACATTTATGGATTGATTAAATTAAAATAGATTTGACTAAGATTGTTAATATCTTTTTGTGTTGACAGCTTCTTTTTTTATTTCGATCATTTCTTTGATTGTTAAATTTTTTTAATTAGAATCTTGTTTAGTTTCTTTAAAATTAAATTCATGCTTTGTTTGAGTTCGTGTTTATGTAGGGCAGTTGAAGCATTTTTGGTATATTTGTGTCCGTTCAGTCTATTTTCTAAGCATTGTGTCGACATGCCAATATATTTTTTTGGACAATTTAGGCATGGAATGGAGTAAATTAGGTTTGACTTTTTCTTTGTTTGACTTTTTTAAAATTTTAAATAACGAGTTTACTAAATTATGTGCTTTATGACAAACAACACGTTATACTTAATAGTGTGTTTTATTTTGTGAAATCCCAAAATAAGGCATAGCTATGTATTTGTTTCTTCTTTTTTCATATCTTTCGGAGTTTTATGTAATTTATGTAAAATAAATATGTTCTTTGGTTGATAACCTAGATGATGATTTTTCAGATAGTGGTTGTTTCATGCGGTCTGCTTTACTTTGTAAATTTCTGTCGATATTCCGCGAGGTTAACGTAATGGCTCATCGGTAAGACCTATTTATAACACTATTTCTTTGATTTTTGGATGACTAGAATTAAAATTGAGATAACAACAGCCACGTATCTTTGGTATACCATTTAGTTTTAAGTTTTTGTTGTTATTATTCTATTATTGTAAAAATCTAAAAATGTATTTGGTTGTTTTTTTTGTTTCTAATTTTGAATGTAACTTGGGATGGAAGTTATTAAATGCTTTAATATATCGTTAACGCTTATCTTGTGGCTGCTTTAAACAGTCATCTACAACACCCTTTTAAGAAAATTATGTTAAAGTCTAAAGGGTTTTTTTTTACATTTCTTCAAATATTCCCTCACGAGCTGTGCTAATGTAGAAGATGGGCGAACCCATTGCTGCTCAAATTGTTGGTAAAATGTATTTGCATATTGAAAATAATTATTATTTAAAGTGGGTTTGTGCCTTAAAAAAAATTATTCAGTTAAGTGATGTATGTTCTTTTAAAATATTCCATTTTGGGTTATTATTTTGAAACAAGTTCGTTCGGAATATTGGTATATAAAGATATCACATCAAGAGATATTTGAATAGTTGTGGTATATCAACGGTATCAATAAACTGTTTAAAATTAAAGAGTCTTTTTAAAAATAAACATTTTTTCCTGAAATTTTGGATAAAAAGTTGGAAGATATTTAGATATTTGTAAAACAGCGATTGGATACAGGAAACTATTGGTCTTAGAAAGGGATGCCTGTTTTGTGTAATTTCGAAGAGCCGTATATTTTGGGGGCTACCGCGTTATGAATCTGTAAGATTTTTGGCCTCACATTCTGAAGAACTTTTATTCAGAAGTTTTTTAATAAAATTATTTCTGACTTAAAAGGAATTTTACTATCTGTTCTTAATTTTTTTGGTTTGTATCATTAAGAGGTTATTCATTTTGCGTCATAATCTACCAATTCATTATGACAGTTTTATTCATCAGTTAGTTTAATTTGAGGTTTAGTTTTTGTAAAATGTTTTTTTTTTTGAATTTCTTTGAATATTTTTTGAAATGGTGGGATTTTATTTTTGTGTTTAATTTTTTAACTGTGTTTGTCCGTTTGATGTTTACGGATTGATTCTTTAATTTCATTTGGTTTGTCGTTAAAAAATTTCCACTACTGTAATAAAGGGTTTGGGAATTTTTTTCATTCACAGGTAAAAAAATTTTTTCCCAAAGCTAAAATTTCCCTTACATCGTTTGGAATTTCAGTATCTGGAGTATTTTTATCCATTTTCTGATTAATTTTAACATTTTTAGGGGTTTGTGTTATAAGTTTATTTATTTTTTAGATTTTTTGATTTTATATAAGCAAATGTTTTTCATATTTATTATTTTCAAATATTTTAAAATCGTTTAGAATATTCTGGGGTATACTTGATGACACGAAAATTAACTGTCGGTTAATAGCTGTGTTTTATTTCATAAATATTTTTGTTTTTTTTATAGTAAGGCTAAAATTTTGTTTTTTTCAACCATAAAATTTTTTGAATTTTTCTCAACCTGAAAAAGTTATGTGAAGTATTAAAATTTAGGAATACTGGCATTGTATTCAAATGTTTACATTTTAAATAAGAATATTCTTCTATTTTTCTCCCAGCCCGCTTTGGTCAATCTTGGTTGCTTTTAATAAATTTCCCTATTACCACCAACCCTCCTAAATTTAAAAAATGTCATTTTCCCCTTTGATTCATTTTAACCCAATATTTATAATATTTATTTTTTTTTTAATAATTCCGACAGTTAGTTTGTGTTAAAGTATCCCCAGAATATTCAAACGATTTTAAAATTTTGAAATAAATAGGGAAAAAAAATTTAAACCTATAAAATCAAAATCTAAAAAAAAATAAATAATAACCAAACCCCTAAATCAATAATCGAAAATGAAATAATATCTCGGGTTTGGAAATTCCAAATGTTTTGGCAATTTTTTAACAGTGAAACCTACCTGGGTGACAGGGCATTATTGTTAATTTGGCGTTGACAGGCCAAATGAAATTACTTGCAATCGTGGCATTGTGACAAAATCCCGGGTTAAGTTAGGCACAAATAAATCATTTCAAGATATTCAAAAAATTTTAAAAGGGCCTTTTAGGCTAGGCCTCAGGTAAATCCAAATCTGATGAAACGAAGAAACTGTCTAATTCGGTGATATGACACGAAATGAATAACCTTTAATAAATCACCCATAAAAATTTAGGCAGATGGGACAAATTCCTTTCGGGAAATCAAAAAATAAAATTTCGTAAAGGGTGCGAAAAAAGTTCTTTTGGGAAATTTAGGAAAAATCTTATGTTCATAAGCTGACCAGCCCCCAAATACGGCCTCCGCAAAGGCAGCTAACAGGTTTCCCGTTTAAAAGCCTTTTTAAAAATCTGAAAATCCCCTGTTTATCAAAATTTGCGGACAAAACCCGTTTTATATTAAGATTTCAAACGCTTTTTTCCCGTTTTATGCCCAAAAAATATTCCCAATATCTCTTGATGATATCTTTTATACCAATATTCCCAACAAACTTTTTAAAAAAATAACAAATGGAATCTTTAAAGCATGCATCCTTCCTAAATGATTTTATCGAAGGCCCAAAACCCCAATTAATTATTTTCTGATACATTTTTCCAACAATTAAATGGTCAGTTGCCCCTCTCTTCCCCCAAAAAAAAATTTGGTGTGATCTCTTTTGGAGAAAAACTAATTTAAAACCTCAAATAATTTTCTTTAAAGGTTTTTTGAACTTTTAACCAAAACAAATGGGGTTTAAAGTCTTTTCATTTAATAAATTCCCTCCCGACCCCCTTCACCCCAAAAGAAAACGAAAAAAAACAAAAAATAAAATTTTTTTTAATCTTTAATAATGAGAAAAATAAAAAACAAAAAAACAAAACTAAATTTATAAAAAATAAATGTCGTCTTATCTCATTTTTTTAAATTTTGGTCATCCAAAAAAAAATAGTGTTATAATAGGTCTTACCGACAGAACGGAATTTTTGCGGAATATCGCCAAATTTAAAATAAACAACATACAACCACTGCGCATATCTAGGGGTTTTCAACCAAGTATATTAAAAACTTCAACTGCCCCTGCATAACACGAGATCTCAAACCGGGTGAATTTAATTTTTTAAAAAAAACTAAAATACTGTCACAGTTCTAAATTTCAAAAAACTAACAATCAAAAAATGTCAAATAAAAAAAAGAAGCTGTCAACGACAAAAGAAATTTTAAAAATCTTAGTCAAATCTTTTTAATTTTTAATCCATAAATGTTTTTCAATCAAATATTAATACAGTTATCCTTAAAACAACATTTTTAACACGACCACTTCCCTGTTGATATCAAAAAATATGCAAAAAGAAACCTTTATCTCTTTTAGTTCCTTTATTAAAAAAATCAATAAAATAAAAATAAATCAAACGGACATAGATTTAAAATTCTTTTAGTTATAAAAATGTATCAGAAATCCCGGGACATCCCCGTATAATTTTATTATGTACCTGGTTTTGTGTTAGATAGAACTTTTAAATGTTGATCTTAAATTGAATTCGTTTCATGGTTAAAACGAAATGAAATGTTTACACTAATCTTTTAATACTCTAAAAATGTTATTGTGATGTTCTGTTTGAATTATGTTTAAAATTTTAAATTCTTTTTTTTAGATACTTACGCTTAAAAAAAGCACAATAAATAATGTGCAAAACGTTGCAATAAACTTCCACCATTTGCTTTATTAACCTATTCCCAAGAAAAAGGAAATTTATAAATAATGTTTAAAGAAAAATAAATATTATATATATATATATATATATATATATATATATATATATATATATATATATATATATATATTATATATATATATATATATATATATATATATATATATATAAAAAACATATATATATATATATATATATATATTTTGTATATATATATATATATATATATATATATATATATTATATATATATATATATATATATATATATATATATATAGTTAGCTGGTCATATTTCGGGACAAAAACAGATAGTTCATACTTTGAAAGTTATTTAAATTAGCTGACGGGGTTTTCCTGGACCTTCTGCTGGCTAATTTTTTTATTAATTACAGCAATACATTAACCATTAAAGAAAAAATGTTAAACTTAAAATCAACACTTAAACTGAGAAAAAATCGGGCAACAAATTTATTAAAAAATTATTTTGATTTTTTTGCCATTATAATTAAATTACATTACATTATATAAAATCTACATTCCTACTTGCTAATTTATAACTAGAATTTATATTTTTGAAATTTTAGCTCTATATAAAGTTATAAATAATTTAAATTATTAATTAATTTTTTTTAGTTTTTTTTTGTCATTATTAAAAATGACTTCAAAATATCTTGAAAAGGGTAAACGATAAAAAGATTAATTAAAACATCAAAGGTGCTTCCATACAAAGATTGCTAATTTTCTTGGGCAGTCTAGAGCTGAAGTAAGCTCGGCGTTATTTTTTATAAAATGCCGAGCTTACTACAGGGTAAGTAGAAAGTCCCGGTACGGTCGATGCATATGAACGTTTAGTATACAAGATAGAGAAATGTTTAAATGGGGAAAGTTTTAATAGATTTAATTTTGATTTAGACTGAGTTAATTTTTTTCTTAAAAATTTATATCCGAAGATATTAGCCAAACATTAAAAATAGTGAATTTACATTTTGCTTTGTGATTTTTTGTTTTAAATTTGCCATGTTGTAAACTATGACATTATTAGGACATTTTGATGACAAACATTTTGCTATCAATATTTCTCTCCCATTGTGATTGTGTTTCAAATATTTGAATACTTTTAAAAATATTTCGAAAAATCAGTAGGTACAAGTCTTTGATTATATTTACGTCGCTTCTGACCTTTATTTTTGAAGATAGAAAAAATGTTTTTATATAAAAATTGTAGGCCTTTTCCATGTTATCTTTTGAAAATATCGGGAAAAATATATCGCATTAAAAAATGGAAAAAATTTAGCCAACTTCAACTTTTTAAATGGAACCCTGTATATTATGAGCTACAACGAAAGATCTATTTTGCTGATTTCAAATATATATACATTGATGATATTTGGGTGAACCGTTTTTGAGATATTTTAGCTTAAATAATAAATAAATTGAAAAAAAAATCATACGGATATCAAGCCACGAAAACAATAAAATTGTTATGTTGTATAAATTTATAATTTAGTTATTTCTACATATCCTCCTTGATTTTGGATCAATTTAAACAAGACGCACAATGCGAGTTTTTGTTCTTCTGAATAGCCCCTCGATAAAAAAACAATATAAATAATTCTTAATAGTTAAAATAATAAACTTCAACTTTATACAATATGGAACGTCATATTTATCAAACATAAATCATAACAATTCGATTGTTTCCATGGGTTTCTTGATAACAATATGGGAAATTTTGCAATTTATTTATAATTTAAACAAAAATTAAAAACGGTTCACCCAAATATCATCAATGTATATATTTGAAATCAGAAAAAAAAGATCTTTCGTTGCAGCGCATTATCAGGGTGTTCCCTTTAAAAAGATGAAGTTGCCTATATTTTTCCATTTTCTTATCGAGATATTTTCACTGATCTGAAAGATAATATGGAAAAAATCATCAATTTTATATAAACATTTTTTCGATCTTTAAAAATAAAGGCTCAGAGGCGACGTAAATATAATCAAAGACCCTGCCTACTGTGAATTTGGGTTTTCATTTTTTTTAAAATTTTTTATTTAACAATAAAAAATATATAAAATATATATATATATATATATATATATATATATATATATATATATATATAATATATATATATATATATATATATATATATATATATATATATATATATATACATATATATGATAATATTTTATATATATATATATATATATATATATATATATATATATATATTTTATATATATATATATATATATATATATATATATATATATATATATATATATATATATACAGGTGTCAGGAAATACCGTTCAATACTTCTAGGCGTGATTCTACATGTAAAAGGAAAAATTCAAAATTTAACATAGGTCCGAAATGCGTCATAAACATATAATGATGCAAAGATGGCACCTTGATATGTGGTTTTATTTTATATTTCTGGAACCGTTTCAGATAGCCATCTGAATTTTGGCATATGAATTTATTTTATTAGTAGGCAATTTTCGGTGTTTTTATTAAACGATTATTTTAATCGGGGGCGTACCGACGGGGGAGGTCTCGGTTTAATTTATTCACAGTTTATTAAACGTCATATTTTGCAGTTTTTTTAAAAGAATTATGATTCCGCGGAATAAATGACGTAAAAAAGGTATTCTTGTGAAACCTGTCAGGGGCTAGCCGTTTTCGAGAAACACTCCTCAAGAAAATAATGCATGCATGGTCGCTCAATAATAAAAATTACTACATCAAAGTGGGTTTATGTCGGTGGTAAGTTGAAATAAAGTAAAAAATTAAGTTTATTTATTTAGTTATAAATAAGAAGACAAATTTTGCATTAGGTATTGTTTAATAGTAATAAAAAGGAACGTAAATAAAAAAACAAATTTATAATATAAAAAAAAAACAAGAACAATACAGAAACAAATAATACTACTGACTTAAATCAAACATGAGTCTTGTTTTTTAGTTACAGCAAGTGTTGGAGTGATGTCCATTCATTTCAATACAACTAGCAAACAATTTCTCATTGAACGTTTAACTCGTTTAAAAACACCTTGCTTGTTCCGTATTTCTTGGCAACAATGAATGACTCTGTGTTCTAGTTGTTGTATATTTTCAATAGCACTGAAAAAAACCAAAGTGTTTTAAATAACCCCAGAGAAAATAGCCCAAACGGTTTAAAAGATCGGCGAACGGGAAGCCAAGCTACTGGTCCACCTCGTCCAATCCACCGATCTGGATAAGTCTGATTTAGATATTGTCGCACTAATAAACTAAAGTGGGCTGGACCCCCAAATCGTGCATAAAAATTTCTAATCTTAATCCACAAGGCAAACTTCAAGCAAAACTGGCAAAGTATTTTGTAGAAAATGAAAAGTATGGGGACCATCTAAGCGCTGCGGCATAACGTATGGCCTAGTAATCTTTTTCCAAATACCTGCACATTAATGGAAAACTTATCTTGAAACCGAGCTTCGAAACACGCGTGGGGGATTTTCATCTGACCAAATATGATTGTTATGAAATTTACCACTCCTTCACGCGTAAAGCCTGCCTCGTCTGTAAAAGACTTTATCAGGAAATGACGGTCCTGATGGCATTTCATCTGCATCCACTAAAAAAAACTCCACTCTAGGCATGAAATCCCCCCCGGTTTTAGCTTGAACTCTTTGCAAATGGTATGGGTACAAAAGTTCCTCGTGTAAAATTTCCCATACAACGCTTTTCGGGAAAATTCGTTCGTGCTGAAATTCTTCTGGTGCTACTACCTGGATTAGATTCAATCTGTCGTAGAACAATTTCCTCTGCCGTTCCGTGTACGATTTCGTCCCCCAATCTCTTTTTTGGCGTAAAATTCAGTTTCTCTTAACCTCTGATGTAAACTGCTGAACAGTTTATCAGAAGGAAGCGGCGATTTGGAAAAGTTTCTTGTACAACCTCCGAGCTTCCACCGCACAACCTTTTGCCGTACATGAAGTGCATGTCGCCATTTCAAAAAGAGTATTCCGGCATTTTAAAAACGAGAACGGGGACTTTTCAATTACACTGTTATTAACAATAATAATCAAATAAACATTTTTAAACCTTACGTCAAATTCGTTTACCGTAACCAGGGTACAGACCTTTTTCATTGTCAACTTAGCACTGACATAAAATCTACTTTGATGTAGCAATTTTATTATTATTGAGGGGACCATCATGCATTATTTCTTTGAAGGTAGAAGTATCATTTCCCGGACTCAAACTGACAACGTAATGTAGTATATTGAGGTACAGTATGAAATAAAATCCTTTAATGTAATTATTAGCATAAATAAAGGAATAATTATTTTTTTTTTCATTACCAAAAATAAAAAAAGAACATGTGATTTTACAGTCTATATCTATATAAAAAGTATTTACTAAAGTCTCAGGTAAAATTATAAAAGATGTACCAGTCTTACAACAAAAATAGCCAATAGAGTTGTCCTCTGTGGGCAAGGCCAAAAACACATTAGGGCATTTTTCAATGTTTTATGCTTTAGAAAAGTAGATGTACGAACAACATTAACATTTGTTCAAAACAAAAACAAAGAGATCACTATACCAAACACCCTGCCTACAAACTGGCGTTGCGTTAATTCTAGTCTTTAAATTCGTTGAGTTAAATATTTCTAAACCAAAAACAGTGAGTCCATTTATACTAACAAGATCGAATTTGTCATAGCACGTCATGATAGTTCAGTTTAAGTTCAGTCAGTCATCTGTAACAACAACGTGTGCGTCGTTCAATATTCATTAAATTGACAAAAATTAACAGGGCATTTCCGGACTACTGTTAATAAAAACTGTTTTTAAAATTAAAGAAAAGAAAGACGGTTCTAAAAGTTTTTCGTTTTCTTTTGAAACACCCTATATATTAGACCTAACAATATATGCCTATTAGACCTAACAATATATACCATGCAACGATTGCCGATTATCAATCACTAAATTTATTAGCAGTTCTGGCATCTGCAAAGCTAGATTTTTTTAATTTTAATACCATAAATGACTAGGTATCAATATTTGTTTAGGGATTTTCCTTAATAAATTTTTAACTTAACTTAAAAAATGTTCTACAAATGAGAGAATGAAAGCAGAGTAATGTACAGGCTGCCCCATATTCGAGCCTCGTCATTGGAATCCAGGAAACTTGAAGAGATACGAGGTCGGTTAAATGAAGGCAAAGTTGCGCATTTTGATGCCAACCAAAATTTCACCTTAAAGGTTTAAACATTTCGAATACGGATGAAGACTTTTGAAGAAAACCGAATATTTGCGGTTTCAGATAAAACAAAATACATTTCACATCTCTATTGTTCCTTTTGACGTTCTACAAGATAGTGTTATTTGTTTTACACATCAACGTTTCGCCATTGGGCTGCCATTATCATATTTGTTTTGTTAAATACGCTTCTGGATTTTTTATTACGGATTTTTAAATTTTTCCCAATGATGTATTGCACTTACTCAAAAAAAATATTTTAATGTTTCTCTAGTAATATCTCTACAAAAACCTATTATCTGTCTCTCTCTAACACATGTTTTTTTATGGAAATTGCCATTTATATGAATTTTTCAAACAAGTGCGATACATCAGTGGAATTTATTACATATTAAAATTTTAATAAATTACTCAAGTTGCTTATACTTACCGGACATCCTGTATTTGTATATATATATATATATATATATATATATATATATATATATATATATATATATATATATATATATATATATATAGAGAGAGAGAGAGAGAGAGAGGAAGGGTAGTCGTGACTGACTAGTTAAAGAAAAAAATCTGAAACCAGAGTAGTGGAAATGCAGTCAATTGAAAGGCCACTTTAAGTAATTAACTCTTTATTGAAAAAGTCGAGCTTTCGGAAAAACTTTTTCCCATCATCAGGACAATCTAAAAATAAAAGAAAATGATTCTTGTTAGTGAAACCAACAAAAATAATTCTCCTTTTTACAAAGTTTTTACCATATGTGAGTTGAAAACATGAAACAGGTTTAATACCAATGAAAAACAAAACTTCATTCACATTCCTCTTTAAACTGCATTGACTTTAACTTAGTGTTTAGCACGTGGATCGTTGCCACCATGTTACTAACAAGACTTTTACGGAGTGAAAGAAATATAACAAAAAGCAAAAGAATTTATAGTTAAAAAAACTTACAAAAAACAAGTACGGTTTTAAAACTTAACGACCAATGAGCGCTGTCAGTTGAACAAGAAATAACAAATTTGATATAATGATTTTAAAAACCTTGGATTTTCCATTTTTAAGATTTGGACATCACAGGCCGCATCATGCAGAACTGACAGAGCCATCTGTCGTGGTGCCTAGGTAATTATTTATACACTGCTCACAATTGAGATTTTGCAGATGCATTATTGTATTTCGAAAATGAATATCATTTACAAAGGTTTAAAATTAATAGATTGTAATATGTATGTACCTACAAAATGCAAAGTTCAGATGCTCATTATTGAATTTAACGAAAAATTGTTATCGTTTTTTATTTCATACTGTCCGGTATATACATAATTACGTTAACAATTTGAGTCGGTAAATGCGGTTTACCGGTTGGGGGTGTTGCCTAGCAACACTTACCGGACTGTTATCAATATTTTTTTGATAAAAAAACGTCAATCATTTTTTGACACAATGTGTCGACATGTCAACATTGTCTAAAGACACGTTCAGATCGAACTGTTTTTTAGTACTAACTTATGACGATTTTGTGAGAAAATTAAAACAAAATTTTAATTAAAATAAATACAACAATATCTTGAAATAACATATTTTTTCTATTAGGGAAAATTTAAAAAAAAATTAACAAAAAACAACTAATCTACTTCTAATTTTCATTTTTGCGTTTAAATACCTTTGGGAAATCTTGAACTTTTTGTTAGTGGAGAATATGTGGGCGAATCTCCGATGGACAAATGTTGGTGCTTAACCAGGTATATATAATCTGAAACAATTCTGTTGGGTTTTGTTAGGAAGTAGTCGAATCTTTGCTGAAATCTTAAAAGATCTCTTCAACGTTTTTAAAAAAAAGTCTCGAATCTGTTTTTTTAAAACCCCAGTTTTGTAATGGTAAAATCAAATAAGTTAGTTATTTATTCTTTTTTGTCATTTATTTCTTCGCAGGATTTGCAAGCCCTGTATTTCCCCAGGATTACATTCCATGATTTTTTAAATTAAAAATATGCTTATTTCAAATTAAATTTGGTAAATAACATATGTTTAATTATCAAACGTTTTGGCGAAATAGTGACAGCGAAAAAAAAAAAATTAAACAGTCGAATAGCCATGGCCGCCTATAAAGTTTTTCCTACAAGAATCACAAACTAGTCAGCTAGGGTAATGAAGGGGTTAAATTGTGACTAACATTTTTCAACCCATGAAATACAGAGTTTCTTAACGTTCGCGACCTTGCGATTTCACACAATTTGTAGATGCACCTTAATTATTTGTCTATTTCATCCTTTTTCAAGGCGAAAAAATCCCCCCTGACAACTTCTATTAAATAAATGCCTGAAATTTACCTAATAAGAAATAAAGATCTATACTTGGTAGACTTATTGCTGAAATAAAATTTTCTACCAGTTTTAGTAAAGAAAACTTAATATTAAAAAGTAATTCAAGATATATTACATCGAAACTGGTTTTTCTTTTTAAACAAAAATCCGTGAAAAATATTTGAACCATTTTTAACTGTAGGTTTATAGAATATACTATACATAATCTATAGTAGTTATTGCTGAAATAAAATTTTGTACCAGTTTTAGTAAGAAAACTTAATATTTAAAGTAATTTAAGAAATATTACATCCGAACTGGTTTTTCTATTTAACAAAAATTTTAAAAAAATAGTTTGAACCATCCTTAGCTTGTGGGGTTTATGGGGATATACTATCATAGATCTATAGAAACATTGCTGAAATAAAATTTTCTACCAGTTTTTTTAAAGTAAACTTAATTAAAAAGTCCAGATATATTACATCCAAAACTGGTTTTTCAGTAACTAAAATCGTAAAAAAAAAAAAGTTTGAACCATCCTTAGCGCCTAGTTTTTATGGGGCATATAGATCTATAGTAGAATTATTGGAAATAAAATTTTCTACCAATTTAGTAAACTTAATATTTGAATGTAATATAAAATAATTATATTACATCAAAACTGATGATTTTTGTAACTAAAATTGTTTAAAAAGTTTGGACCGTCCTTAAAGCTTAAATGTACCATAGATCATATTTTTCCTGAAATAAGAATTTTCTACCAGTTTTAGTAAAGTATAATCAATATTACAAAATAATATAAGACATATTACGTCTGAAACTAATGTTTTTTGGGAAAAAAAATTTTAAAGTTTTGTACCGTTTTAACTCATTTATTATTCTGTTCATTTTTAACAACGAAGCGCCCCCAAAATATACATTTTATTTTATCCTAAACTAATTATTACACAGTTTTTAATAATAATATGAAAACCGTTTAATGAACAACAGCCAGTAAAACAATTGAATAAGGTATGTTAGGTATGAAAACAATATTTTATTTATTATTTACATTTATGGTTGTACACTGTGTATTCCTTATTATTATTTCTGGAACACTGGTTGATGTCGTAAGTTCTTTAGATTGGTTATGTAAAACTTCTACAAAAGTTTCACCTTTTGAATCTTTCCCCAGATACCCAAAACTTTTCCTTCAAGGAATCCTCTACATACTTCTCAGCAACCGCTGGGGCTTTCAACCTCCATGACGCTTTAATAGGGGCGAACTGGCACCGGCATCCCCCCAGTTGCCGAAGTTCCCCGGGAAGAAAATGCCCAGTGTATCTTTCGGGATTTTTAGCTTAAGATATTGGGCAATTTTTCGTATGCTCAATGGTATGAATTCCTACCCTTTGAGAAACACATTTGCCTTGGCGAACCCAAAAATAAAAATGATTCTGTCATATATTTAGGCCGCAGACTAACATATTTTTGAAACAAGTACAAAGGATTTATACCAATTTTTTATCGATGACTGTGAAAACTCTTTTACATTTGTTTTGTGTGGGGAATTGTTATAATTAACTTTTCTTCCATATGTTCTATGTCATTTAATTTCATCATGTATAACTCTTCTCTTAAAACCCTCCCGCAATTTCCCATCATTGCAACCACTAACGTTAAAAATAATACTGTAAGGCAATTAAATTATCAATCAGTTATAAAATACCTTTCAAAGATACTCCTTATCCCTCTCTCCAAAGTATTGACTTGTTCCCTTCAGCACTTTAGATTGATTTGGGTGATAACCAACATTGCATTTTAGAAATGTTTTGTTTACAAATTTGGATATATCAGTTTCTCGTGAACAAACGGGGTTGATTTGGGCATTAATTTTTTTGCCCATAATGATGAACCATTCATTTTTGACTAAAAACAACAATCGTGAACAAACCAAAAATGTGATATAAAAACTTACAGCAAACTAAAAAATATGCCAAAAACACATCTTCTGAATTACTTCCCCGACATGTTCAATTTTTCAGTTAACAAATTGCTGAAATTCTTTTCGTATCGCGTTTTAGATTTTTTAAAAGGGAAATTTAAATTTTCTTGAGCTTCCTCCGATTTTGTTAAAATTTCATCAGGAAGCATCATTTCACTATGCATACTTAATTCCCCCGTTGTTGACATTAAAGTGACACAGGAAATCAAAAGATAGGAGAATATTTTTGACATTTTTCTTTGGACCGGCATGAGCCCAAAATTAATGTTACACAAACAAATTTGGGAAAAAAGTGTCATAAAAAAATATAATATATTATTTTAACTTTATTAGTAGCAGAGAAAAGTATGAAATAAAATAACATGATAACACGGCCAGAGGTTGTTACGTACTGTTCAGATATTCTGGGCCGGCCCGCGTCGCCTCGTCCAAATATCTCTCGCAACAAGTCCCTACCGGCCTTATAACGTAAAAAAACATTTAGTACGGGGAATATAATTATAAATGGAGCTAAGATTTTGGATATCACTCCTTTTATTCATAGATTTTGATTGTAAGTAAATATGTACTATTTCTAGGAAAGTTCTTTGTACCAATTGTCAGCTCTATCCAAAATTATTGCATTCTGCCAGTCATAGCGTGTCAGCAGTGTTTACATGTTAGAGTGCACAAGAAAGAACACCTCTTCTGGCGTCACTTTTATGAGAAGTGAACGACCAATTAGATTTCTGCATGTATGTCCTATGTAGACTAGATCACATTCACGGCATGGAATTTGATACACTACGTTATAAGATTCTTTGTTATCTAATGGAGTTTTAGTTTTAGTAAATAAAAGGAACCAGTTTTGGCATTTTTGCTATTTTAATGTCATTATTATTAAAGAGTTTAAACCTAATAGTTTAAAACTCTTTAATAATAATGACATTAAAATAGCAAAAAATGCCTCAAAACTGGTTCCATTTTATTATTAAACTAAAACTCCATTGATAACAAAGAATCTTATAACGTAGTGTATCAAATTCCATGCCGTGAATGTGATCTAGTCTACATAGGACATACATGCGAAATCTAATTGTCGTATCACTTCTCATAAAATGACGCCAGAAGAGGTGTCTTTTGTGCACTCTCTCAACATGTAAACACTGCTGACACTATGGACTGGCAGAATGCAATATTTGATAGAGCTGACATTGGTACAAAGAACTTTCCTAGAAATGGTACATATTTACTTACAAAAAATCTATAAATAAAAGGAGTGATATCAAATCTTAGCTCCATTATAATTATATTCTCTCGTCCAAAACGATAACATTTTTCGTTAAATTCAAATGAGCATCTGAACTTTGCATTTTGTAGGTACATACATATTACAACCCTATTAATTTTAAACCTTTGTAAATGTATTCATTTTCGAAATACAATAATATCTGCAATCTAATTTAATTTATAATAATTACTAGACCACGACAGATGGCTCTGTCATTTCTGCATGATGTTCAAATCTTAAAAATGTTTATATATAAATATATATATATATATATATATATATATATATATATATATATATATATATATATATATATATATATATATATATATATATATATATATATATATATATATATATATATATTTACTATATATCATATAGAGGAATATTACAATTCATTATCAAGTGTTACATTTTAAAATTTTATATTGTTTTTCTTATTTACTTGTGCTTTGCACCTGACATCACCGTGTCATTTGAATATAAACGTTATAACATTTTTAAGGTTGGTTGCCCACTACCGAAAAAGAAATCAAGAAGAATTATGAATTTTCACTATGTTATAACGAACGTCGAAAAAATGGTGGAACCAAATTGGGCATTAATTGGCGATTAAGATATTAACCCTTAAGGCGCGAACCTAGCGTGGCTCGAGCATTAATGACCCGATCCGATTAAGGCTCGAATTTGGGACACCCTGTCCGGGGTTATTGCTTATTGAATACAAACCTTTAGGAATGTAATAAAACAGGTAAGGAGTAAATTTAATCGTAACATGCATCATACCAAGTTAATTCGAGATATTTTAACATTTACTTTGTCTCAAAAAGAGTACATTTTTGTTTCCTGTTTTTGTAACTTTTTTTTTAAATACTTGTTCAATGTTATAATCTTCTGTTTAAAATAAAAAATATCCGCAAGCATTTCGATAGTGTAAAAATCTGAAAGAAAAACTGAAAAAAAAATATATTTTTAAAAATCTTATGTAAATCTCAAAATATCTCAAAACTGTATAACGCATGTTAGGGTTACATTTACTCCTTACGTCATATTTTAGCACACACTCAAAGAAATTTATCCAATTACCAATAACCCTGTACATTAATAAAAATATTCTGGTTGAACTTTAGTAATCATAATAATATAATTAACATATACTTTATTGTACGTTATTTTATCGCTGGGATGTTTTTTTTTTTAATTAAAGAACAATTAATATTTATGATACCAATAACCTCCTCGGAGCTATATACCCTTTAAGATAATAGTGGGGTTATTTGTAATGAAGCCTAAATACACTTAAAACTTTATTATTTACATTTCACATTTACACCCGACAAAAGTATTATAACTATTATACGTAAAGCTACACCATATACAGCTTTAATCATTCGGGAACTTTACATTTCTGTTTTATGTTTTAAAGCATTATCTAAACTAAAAGGGTTTTCTCTAGTCGTATCCTGCCCATATGAAAATGAGACCGGAGTGAGTGCTGTGTCCCAGAGGACCTTAATGCGGTTAGGCCTGAGTTGGGGTTATTATATTTTATATGTATGTTATATTATGTCATTTTTATTTTAATATAAAGTCAATGCTACGAACTATCCTTTTTAAAAGTCAATGCTAAGAATTTTAAAAAAGAATAGTGTTCTCCATTTAGTTTTGTTAAAACTTAAAGAATACCTATAATAGAACCCAACAAAACGCCCAGACAAGTGCTTTTTTTCACCTATGTTGAAAAATTCATGTATTTTTTGTGTATAGTTAGCAAAAGGTTAAATAAATAAATTTTAAACCATAAAAAATATTTGCTTATGCAAATATTTTTAGACTTTTTATATGGTGTCAAAGGGCAACAATTATTTTCAAAAAAGTACTGGTATATATTTATAAATTACCTGGTGTCTAGTAAATACAAGAGAAATCACAAGATATATCTAAAAGTATATAATACAATATTTTTTTTATTTAATTAAAATTTTTGCTACCAGATTTGGGAAAAATCTTTATTAAAAATTTCAAAAAATTAAATATTGCCAAAACAATAAAATATAAAACTCTGTATACAATTGTACTTACTAATATGTAAAAAAAATCGCGTTTTTTAAAACTTAAACCAAATTTTTATGAAAATACAGTAAATAATGACAATTTTATGATACTTTTGGTACAGTAAGTAGCATAGCAGGCTAAATGTAAATAGCAAATACTGATTTTGTCATTATTTAATGTCTAAAATGACGCATTTCTAATATTTCCAAACTTTAAAATATTGTAATGTCTTTTTGAGTTTATCTTTTACCTAAGGTTTCCTGAGGCAAACAAATTATAGAAACATTGAGTATTTTTTGTAATAGTGTATAATGTTTTGTCTATATTTTTTTAAATATGTGACTAGACCCTTTATTTTTTGTTTAATTTCGTTAAAAATAATTTATATTGTCTGAATAATTCATTGCTTATATTTTTAGTATTACAAAATGCATATTTTTGACGTTTTCTATTTTAATATTCGAAAAATAATTAAATTACTTATTCGTTGGAATATACTGATTATAAAATCTTGATTATTAACCATGGAACACTGTAATATTGTTTCTTTACCATTTGTTTAAAAACAAATGTTTTCCAACCTTAAAAATATTGTTGTAGTGTGTGGAATTAGGAGATAGTAAGTAAACATGCAAATGAAAAAAAACACGGGATATTTCACAGAAAAATCATAATTCTGCATTTCTACCTAGAAATTATAGCTAATAGAAATGTCCGGGCTTCTCATTTAGACCAGGTAAAAATATTAGTACGTTATGTTTTCAACTTATAACCGATAAAATTTAAAATGTTTGGCTATTAGGGTACGGCTAACATAAGCAAACTGTTCTCCTGATATTAGTCCGGGAGGCCACCGCAATAAAACAAGCCACTAAGAGCAAAAACCTTTTTTTTTAATTTTACTACTAACTTTAGCAAATTCAAAGCCACACTGCTGCCTAAGCTTAGCTGGTTTAAATTGCATTTTTTTTTACCTTGAAGAAATCGTATTTTTTTTTAATATAACTCGAAAACTAGTGATTTAAGAAAAAAAGGTGTAAAAACCAAATTGATGGCTTAATAAAACTTTGTCAGTTTTTTTTATGAAATTTTTTGTAGCCCCTTTAGTTTTTGAGATATTAACAAATTAAATTTAAAATAAAAACGCAAATATCTTAAGAACTAAAAGGGTTACGACAAAATGTAATGAATAAAAAATATGCCATTTAGTAAGTTTTATAAAAAAGCATTTATACACATTTTTTTAAAATAAATAGTAAAGGAGATATAAGCAAAAAAGTGATCTTGGCCATTACAAATTTCGCTAATAACAATATTTATTTTTTTGTTACAAGTAAGTATATCAGCTTCGATCTATCTAAAAATTAATTTAAAATGTTCTATTTATTAAATGAAACAAACTAATACCCATGTGCCTCAAGGCAATGGGGCACGGATATTTTATTAAATTTTTTTGGTCCAATAACTGTACACCTATTCCGATTCACTCAAAACTTTAACTTAAAAAAAGTTTAAACTTTTATAATAATAAATAATAATAAGTACTTTCTCTATCTGGGTGTTATATGCCTGGCAGGACGCTCAACATTTCTCGATCTTCTATGCTACTATGTGTGAAAAATTTTAATCATATATTTAACATATTTTTTTATCGTTTTTTTTTTCAGTGATATTCATGTTTAAATGTTAATTTAATTATATTTTAAAGTAGTAAATTAATGGGTAAATACCATAATTTAAGGCTTTAAGCCTAAAAAAAGAAGACGGCTTAATAAGAAAAATGATTTAAAAGGTTAATGCTAATTAAAGTATAAAAAAAAATTAAGTTAATAAAACAATTAAAATGTTCGCAAGGTCATTATGAACGATGAGCTATACACATCGTAGCATAGGAGATCGAGAAATGTTAAGCGCCCTGCCAGGTATATAACACCCAGATAAAGGAGGCACTTATCATTATCATTTTTTTAATTTAAATAAAGTTTAAATTTAATTTTACTTAAAGTTTCAAGTATATCGGAATGGGTACAATTATTGGACCAAAAAAATTAAATAAAATATCTGTGCCACCAGGTTATGTCCCATTGCCTCCAGGCACATGTGCATTAGTTAGTTTCATTTAATGAATAGAACATTTTAAATACATTTTAAGATGGATCCTTTGTACCAAAAATAATATTGGTATTAGCGATTTTTTTTATGGCCAAAATCACTTTTTGCTTATTTTAATAAAAATGTGTAGTTTATATAACCTTTTTTATAGAGTTTACTAAATAGCATATTTTTTGTGTATTACATTTTTTCGTAACTCTTTTAGTTTTTGAGATATTTGCGTTTTTATTTTAAATTAAAATCGTAAATATTTTAAAAACCAAAAGGGGGTAGAAAAAAATTTCATAAAAAAAAACTAACGTACTTTTATTAGGCCATCAGTTTTGACTGTATACTTTTTTTTTCTAAAATCAATAGATTTTAAGTTATTAAAAAAAACGTTTTTTTATGATTTTTTAAGGTAAAAAAAAATGCAATTTGAACCCGCTGAGCGGAGCAGCAGTGCGGCTTTAAATCGACTATTGTTTATAGTAATATAAAAAAAATGTTTCATGCGCATCTCTTATTGGTTTGGTTTTTTGCGGTGGCCTCCCGGACTATATGTTTTATATTTGTATTTAAAATAATACTGTATAAAAATACTAAAACCCTAGTTACAATTATGATCTACTACTTAAAGTGGTAGTAGTTATAACCAGCCTTTTGCTTAAAAACACCTAATATATATGTTTTTTTTTTCTAGAGCCTGATACAGAGATTGTAGGTGGACCCGAACTGTTCATCGATCGAGGGAGCACCATCAATTTGACTTGCGTAGTTCGGCATAGCCCAGAGCCGCCAGCCTACATTTTTTGGAACCATAACGACGCGGTAAGCTTACATAAAAGAGTTTTTTGTTATTTTATTATATGCGGTGGTAATACTAGTATCAGGCTATATAACACAAAAAAGTCATAAATAATTCAAAAACTTTATAAGTTAATATATATATATATATATATATATATATATATATATATATATATATATATATATATATATATATATATATATATATATATATATATATATATATATATATATATATATATATATATATATATATATATATATATATATATATATATATATATATATATATATATATATATATATATATATATATATATTTTATATATATATATATATATATATATATAATTATTATTAAATATTATATCATTTTTTTTAATATAAAAAATAAATTTATTTTAATTTATTAAAATTAATAATGTCATATTAATAAGACAAGTATTTTATCTGATGCAGTCAAAAGGCTTAGGTAGATAGATCCATTTGCGAATTAGACCTAATTCTTATCTACAACAGACAATTTTTTATGTGCAAGAAATAATTGCCGCCTGTAGGGAAAAAATGGATAAGTCAAGAACTTTAAGCGAGAAAATTAAGCTTTTATGAACTATTATACCAAATACGCCCCCTACCGGCCATTCTAAGAACTTGAAATTAATTTCCAGGGTTTTTTTATGGCCACATTTATAATAATAAAAAAAAATCCATTGTTCTCAAATATTTGGCCACCCGGTACCTCAGCTAAGTAAAAAGTAACAGGTTTTTCCATTTTAGGCTTAACAAAAATGTCAAGTCTGAGAAAAAATAATTCTTAAAGTTTTATTAAAAGAAAAATATTTTAGCTTTTGGTCACGCATAAAGTTAAATCTTTTAAGTCAAATATTTATCTATCTCCAAAAATTTATATTACAGAAGTTTTTTTTTAACACTTTACAAACAATATTTTAAAGAAGTACAAACCTTATACAGAAAGTGTATTGACGTAGTCTTCCGTTATAAATTTTTAAGTGAAATTTCAAAATTCTATCTAAACGTAAGTAAGAAAGGCAGGTGACCTAACAAATAAAACAGTATTTGTAAAGAATTTTTTATTGTTGTCCTTTTGAAAGACACGTCGCTTCTAAAAAGAATTTTACGACGATATAAAAACCTTCTCTAGCAAGATCAAACATTTATTTGGTTATAAATAAAACATAATAGAAACTAGGTTTTGAAAAAAAGGGCATTAAAGTAAGTTTTTGTAGGGCTGTCAGAAACATGAAAATTCCATCATAATAAAAGTTACAATTTACATCCTTATTTAAGTATGACGTATGATAAAGATAGTTTAATTATGAAAAAAACCTGTGGAAAAAAGTTTTTTTTTAAGTATATTTTGTTAAAGTTTATAGCCGATTTACTATATAATAATTAATGTTTAGTTAAATGCCTCCAAAACACAGTCATGTTCGCTGTCGCGAAAAAAGTCTGCCGGTGCTCATCCGTTACATATGAGCGGCCACGTTCTGCCTATAACCTTAACTGGCAAAAACACATTACATCCATAGCTTCAGCAGCTTCAAAAAAGCTTGGATTCCTCTTTCGAGCCAAAAAATATTCATCTTCTTTCAATCTGTATACTCTGTATGTATCCCAAATCAGACCCTCTCTAGAATATTGTTCTCTTGTCAGGGGAATGGCGTCTCCCACAACACTTAGCATTTTGGCCTGCATTCAAAGAAGAGCTGTTCGTTTTATAAATGATCCCACGCTTACAGAGAGGCTTTCTCCTCTTGCCCACTGTCGAGC
Source organism: Listronotus oregonensis (assembly GCA_019359885.1). NCBI lineage: Eukaryota > Metazoa > Arthropoda > Insecta > Coleoptera > Curculionidae > Listronotus > Listronotus oregonensis. The sequence goes on from JAHBCN010000497.1 coordinate 131,522, forward strand.
TGTGGGGGATCTGTCTCTCTTCTATAGGTATTTTCACGTCTTCTGCTCAGAGGAGTTGGCCACTATAATTCCTCCTTTGGCAGCTCCCAACAGAACAACACGTAGTGCAACTTTTATGCATCCTTTTACAGTTCAACTGGAGAGTTTCCGAACTTCTCGCTTTCTTTGCTTCTTCATTCCTAGAGTGTCCAGACTATGAAACCTGCTACCCGCAGAAGTTTTTCCTTCTCCTCCCAGTCTCCCAATATTTAAGTCCCGTGTGAACAAACTCCCTCTCACCACACTTAAGACACCCACGGTACGTTAATACTTAGTCCTCAGCCTTTGTGGAGTGTCCAAAGATTTAAAAAATGATAAATTTATTTATTTATTTAATAAGTAATTTAAAAAACTAAATCTACTCGTATGTGACAACTAACCCCATATTCAAATTTAAATAAATAATATAATTACTGTGGCCAGTATCTCTATACCTCAGAGCATACCCGGATTAGGTAGCCAAAAATCATATTTATAGAAGCAGTCAAAATATTTTTTTTGGTTTTTATAAACAGTGCAAAACATTTTTTTACTGAAATAAAATATTTTTAACATATTATTAGTATTGATAGTTCTTTCTAAAAGTCTATTAGCAAAAAATGTTTTTTTTTGCAAAAAATTAACTTAATACCGCATTGTTTGGAGATACAGAATGTTTTTAAAGTAGTCATAAATTGATAAACGTCATTAATGAACCTGTACAGCCACGAACGCTAAAAAGAAAAGCCCTGTTTCTACTTAAAAACGGTTGAAGATACGTCGCTAACCAAAATGCTGTGTACCAATTAACAAACAAAAACAATAAAAGTTCAAAATTTTACTGTCATTGAAACAAATCCTTTCCTATAAAAATTTAATATAAATGTTATAGTACAGGAAATGAAGCATTTTGGCTCGGAATTTTTTCGTCCTAGATGGATTTAGCTGAAATTTTCACAAAAGGTAGGGAATAGCCTAAGGATTAAAGTTTATATCATAGCAAGGGGTGCTTTTATCCTGGGGGTGGTTGCCACCACATCTTTGGGGTGGAAATTTTTTACTACATTTTAACTACAAAAATTGATCGGGAAAGTACCGTTTAAGGCCTCTATTTACGAGAGATCACCACCTTATGAAATTTTATTTTTTTTTCTTTTTATATCTATTAAATTAGTTTATGAGAATTACAATGTTGTAAGGGGTGGTTCTTAAGGATTTAAAATTTGCAAAATAATGAAATTCGTAATAATTCGGGCAGTAATATTTTTAACTAATGAATCTGTAAAGCTATTAATTTGTTTTGAGGTAAATCTTTTTTTTATTTAAGCAATAAAAGGGGTTGATTTATGAGGGTTAAGAAGTTGCAAAATAAAAAAAGTACATATTTTAAGCAACAGCCGTTCAAAATCAAATCACTACGATAAGTTAATTATTTTTTTGGGCTAAATATTTCTTTTTTACTTTAAGCTCTAACAAGGGTTAGTTTTTAAGGGTTGAAATATTCTGAAATTTTATTCCAAAGCATAAAACAATCATTATTTAACTAATCCAAACCAAATTTTACCCATGTTATGGTTTAAAATATTATTTTATATATTTTGACAATTAGGGGTTTTTTTTGACCCTTAAAAAACAAACAGCGTCCTTCGGCATGATATAGAATTTGAAGAAATGGGTAAGATGAGCCTAATTCCAAATTTTAATGCAAATAGATGCAGAAGAAAAAAATAGCGAGGTTTCGCCATTTTTTGAGCTTTATTTCGGAGACTATATGTATTATCAAATAATTTTAATTTGTCAAAAACATTTTTTTTTAATTCTATGAAGGATGGTTCTTTAAGTGTTAAGTTATTGTATTTAAATATTTATTATACCGTAAACTATTACAATATTTTTTTCTACAATATAAGCGTCATTAAATAATTTTAAGATAAAAAAACATTTTTTTTGTAATTTCAGTATTAAGGGTGATTTTTAAGGGTTAAAACGTTACAAATATAATGTAACTTATAACTCACAACATAAAATTATATTCATTTTACATATTTAGCTATGATTTTAATTTACATAATGTCTATTTCTATGGTTTTTAACTTATTTGCATAAAGGGTGGTTTTTACCCCTAAAAATAAAAAAGCACACTTTAAGCATATATAAACTTTGATCTAGAGGATTAAAGCAACTTAATTCCTAATTTAATAATAACTGTAAACGGGTGTTTGACGTATTTAAGGACATGTGTTTAATACAATAAAATATTTATTTAAATAAAGTACATGAAAAGTGTTTTGATATAAAATTTGATTTTTTTATGTTAAGTAGTTGTTTATAATTTTATAAAGATATGTTGACATCCGGCCCTTTTCACAGTTAATGTAGAATAAAATAGAATCAAATAGATTAATTACGTGCTGTCACTTTAACATATATGTTAACTTCTGTCAATAGCTTACTTACTAAAGTTACCAATTTGTAACAATTGAATCTATCACCACGGGGTTATTTATTTGGGTAACCGTCTAAATAAAGGAAAGTTTAAATTCATCATACCTGAGACAAATTAATTTATTTCTTTTTTGGGTATGCCGTTTCTCTTTTATATGATGTATAGTCTTTGACCATTTTCGTGTAAATGTAGCAAAAACCTTAAGGAGTTAGTCTACTCGGCGCGCTCTAAAAATAGTTATTTTCCGTTATAAGTGCGCAAAGTGATACTTTTCCGCACGCCGAAGCAGGATAAGCTTTAAGTGCGAAAAAGTCACTTTGCGCAAGTATTAGGAACAATACTTTTTCTACTTGCGAATACTTTTTCTACGAGCGTTTTATTAAAGAATATGATTATTAGAAATATACGAATATTTCAGTAAAAATTAAAAATCCAAAGTAAATAATTAAATTTTTATTTTAACTGATTATACAAAAAAAGTATTATTAATTATTATTAACAATATTAATGTTAAAAGTACAATTAGTTGCGTGTTGAAGCTTTATGGCCGATTTCAAATGATTTCTTAGGAACGTCGATGTTAAGACGAAATCTTGTGTTTTAGCTGATTGAACAGCGTCTGTGGAACAGGACATTTCATCTGGCTTCTTGAGAGTTTTTGGCTTGTTGCAGTTTATTTTTTTTTTACTTAACCCCTTTTTGTAGCCTGTTGATTCTTTAATGTATTCCTGGGCTACCGTTGTCGATTTCCAACCGCCTTACCGCTTTATATCTATGAGTCGTTTTCCGGAATTTGCAAGTAACATTGCCGAAGATCGCCGGAAGCTGTGGCCGGTATATAGCTCTGGATACGGCAACTTTAAAAATGCTGCTATCTCAGAAGGCATCTTCCCAAATGTATTGATCCCAACGCATTGTTGTGTGCAAATTATCCTTTTAAAATATACAAAAAACCGTTAATGTGTTGTCGGTGGCCGTAATGCTGTATACTTCCGATATAAGAACAAATACTTTTCGTCGTTGATTTCTTCAGACAGGACGAAAGTACGTGAGGTATAGTTTTTTTGCATCTGGAATCTTCACAACAATTAGATTGCCTTTGTCCTCGATGTCGGATGTTTTCATTTTTGCGAGTTCTTCTCGCCTGCAGGCGCCACCAAGTCTGAAAATGGTCGCAATTTTTATCAAAAGATATATTTCATCAGGTGCTTCATTAATAAATGTAGATATTTCTTCTTTTGAAACAATCCTTGACTTTTTTGGCCGAAAGCCTACATTTTGTTCCTTAATAAATGGTGCTAACTTATAAAACTTGCCGATATCTACATTTTTCTTAATCTTTAAAACACTTTTCAGCATGGAGTATCTTGACCATAAAGTATTTGGACTAAATTCCTTGCTTAATTTGAGAAAATGGGCTAAAAGTACTGTTTCTCGTACTTTTCTTTTGATTTTGCCGGCAGGAGCTCTAAGTTGGCCAAACTTAGCGGCTTTTAAAACATCGTCTGGCAATTCTTCCTTCATTCTTAGAAACTTATTTTAAACTTTTTACCGAATTTTCTGATGCTTTCATGACATTAGAAAATGTTTGTAGTTGGTTGCTGCAGCAACAAGAAAAATTCTTTGATTTTTTATTGTTTAGCATGGTGTCTATGAAATACATCGTCCATGGAAAAATATTAAAATGATAATATAGAAAATTGATATAGGATATTTACTAAGCGCCAAATGTATCTAAAATTCAATAAAGCACAATAAAAGAATATGTAGAACCTTTTTTTATAATATTATTTCATCCAGAGGTTATTAATACATTAAAAAATCGACCATAAATACGGAAAATATGCAGAACGAAAATGCGTGCGCAAAGAGTTTCCGTGCGCAAAGTTAAACTTTGCGCACTCATTTGCGTGCGCAACCACAACTAACCACATCTAAGGGTTAACTAGTTAAAATTTCAAGAGAATCGGTTCAGTAGTCTCTAAGAATCGGACAACGTCAGGTCGAAAATCATAGTTTCGAGATAAACGCGTTTAAAGCCTTTTTTATAGAAAAACTGAAAAAAATCTTACCAATATCTAATCGTGGATGCCTGCACTATACAAAATTTCCTTTGCTTCTTTCAGGATTTACCTTTTATCTAATTTGTCTTCCTTAAGCTTTATTCTGCATTCCTTTCAAGCATCGAATGATTGGCGGTTTGCTAAAGCTATGCTCGCTTTGTCGCGTGTGTCGCGCACTTGTTTATTAAAACGTAAGAGGCAGAAAAGTACATTTAGAATGCTCGGATTATTCTAAAATTGTAAAAGAATGTTGTCAAATGCATGAACTTTCAAAAAATATATAAAAAAAGATTTTTTAAAAATGACCGAATAGACTGACCTCTTAACAATATAGGTCATATTTACCAAGAATAAAATACAGGTATATTTTATTTTAGGTTCATGAAAATCAAATATTGCCTAATAGTAAACACTTTAGTAATTTTTAGTTTTTTTTTTCAAATTTGTTTTATTGCCTTTGTTTGTCATATGCAATAAGTTTATGCTTTTAAGTGTACGGCAGCGATAATTTGATGGAAAGCAAGTTTTTTAGTAAACTCCAAATTAATAACAGAATTATCCACTCGCATATTTTTTAATTTGTTTAAGTGTTTTATTAATTTAGTTTTAAGCTGTTACATTAATTTATTTAATTAAAAATTATATTAAAGTTTGTTTATTTCGCTAAAAAAACTGTTATTGAAAGCTAATTATTTAGTTATATTGATTTATTAAAATATTTATCAAATAGAAGTAATTTTAAAAGAATGTACAGAAACGACTTTAAAACTCAATATAAACTATACTAAATCAGGTTGTCAGTTGCTAGAGGCTTTTTGTATACCTTAATCTAAACCCTATTAACATTTTGTTTCAAAATGAGATCTAAAAAAGGAGAAGTGCCGTCCGTTTAAACTTCAAAAGTAAACAATACTTTAAGACCCAGCAGGTTGACATAGTTGAGAACATCGGTAAGCACTCTGTTTTTACATAACGGCAAATAAGTCTCATTTATTTTGATGCCAGTAATCTTTTTTAGTATTTTTTCAAGTAACTGTATATTTTATATAAGGCCAATCTTTCCAAATATATAATTAAGGACTTACTTATCTTACTTTCAGTTGTATAAGATTTATGAAACCAAAAGAAATGGATTTCTTCTTATCTGTATTTTTAGGGAGGTTTCTATAAACAACTCTACTCTGTTTGCAGGGACATAAGAGATATGTCGATGTCATTTGCATATTGAAGAGGTTGATGATATATTGCTTAACGATCCCACCATGCTGCATCCCAAAGTGTATTTTACTGTGAAAGAGGAAATTACGGCAAACTTGCTTTTTTAGACTTTAGTTTGAAGGGGTGACAGAATTAGGTTTTTGGTATGGACAGAGCCATTATATCAGTTTACTCCAAATTATCCTTACACTTACAGAAATGCAGCGTCATTATACTATGGGCTTTTTAAATTACTGTTTAATAAAGGGAAAAAAATGAGTGTTACTAAACTGTAGGCTTTTATTGCCAATTTTCCAAATAAGCAATAAATATAATTTATTACAATTTTTTTAATAGACATAAATTATTTTAAAATATAGTTCATTTAACAGCTATTCTTACAAAGCATCATATACCTAAATATAGCGATTACCTAAAGTTTTTCTCCTCTGGTAGCTTCCAACAGAGAAACACTAAGTGCCACTTTTAAGCATCTTACTTAAGAGGACCCTAACTTTCCACTTTGTTTGTTTCTTCATTCCTAGGGTGTCTAAACTATGGTGCCTCCAAATCTCCAAATATTTAAGTCCTGTGTAAATAAACCATCTTTTACTACACTTAAGACATCCACCGTTAGTAATTAGACCTTCAGCGTTTGTAGACTCTTCCAAGATAAAAAAAAGTTTGTATTTACCATTTAGGGCAAGAAATATTAATCAGCGATACGAAACACATAAAACAATTTGAAAAATATAAAGTTACGGATAGTCCTGTTACTAACTTGGCTTTTACTAACCACATGCTCCCATCAGGTCTTGGCTGCATAACACCTTAATATATAAAATTAGAGGAGAAGAGTTAACAGTCAGGTAATTAAATTTGTTGAAGAAGTTACTAGAACCAGAAAAAGCCAACTTCTTATCTGAGTAAACGAAATGTTTACTTAGAAGCTCCATTTAATTTTTAATAACCCAAAATATTTTTTTCTTTATTTTTGATGAATATCCATATATTTAATAACAGTTACATTCGAAAATTTGGTAGTGGTTCACTAAGCCGGGCTTTTTTTTAAATTTTCTTAGTTATCGCATCGGTGGCTTTAAGCTACCTGGAAATAATTTAATATTTAAAGTTTTATTATGTCTTTTAAATTTTTTAAAAAATTTTATGTATAGTTGGATAAGTTTTATTTTTATTTTTTTACTTTGTTTCAATTATATTAGGTTTTTATTATAGGTCCGATGATGCGGGCGACGGTAAAACATGTCACTGTAAGTTCCATTACCAATAGATGTACAGGGTGTACATCTGGATCCAACAAAAGTAAGAACAGATATTGACTTTAGTAAATCCGGTAGTGTAGAGGCATCTTATTTCGTTTTCTTATGAACCGGCTTATGTTTAAATAGTTTAATAAATATATAATACTTAATAATAATTTCATATTTTTGGACCTTAAATTAATGTTTTTAATTTGAAAATTAAATTTCGCATAGTTGGCCGTGATTTAAACTTTATAAACAAATAAATAAAAATAGTCATTGGTCATTTATTTTTTTTTTTGACGTTTACAGGAACACCTAAGTTTAATAGTTATTAATGATATAAGTGATGAAAGTACAATTTTAAGGCACGAATGTGAAAGTTTGAAGAATGAGCGAAGCGAGTTCTGCAATTTACATGAGTCCCTTAAAACGTGCTTTTAACACAAATATCATACAATATTTTTTATACAAACGCAATAATGCAGTTAAAAATTAAATTATTCAAAAATTAAAAGATATAGTTTTACACAGCATCGTGTATAAAAATTATTGATTGATTCATTAATGAGGTCTAACAACCGTTGTTGATGCTGGTTGGTTACGGCATGCTAATTCAAATTTGAACACCGGGTCAGTTTTAGCTCGTTTTAGTTTTTACTTAAAATTAACTTGAAATGAAAGAAAATCTAGGAGAAAGTAGGTATATAATATTGCCTACAATAAGTTTATGAATTGGTATAAGGAAAAAGGTGTTGCTGGAAAATATAATAAAATAATATATTTCTTGCGTATTTCGAGGAAAAGGCGAAGATTTGGAAAGCATCATCGATATGGTCGACTTTTTCAATGATCAAAGTTATGCTACGCATAAACAAAGACGTGGATATCAGTAAATTTTTTAAGCTTATCGCTGATTTAAAACGCCAAGGGAAGGAATACCAGCCGAGAAAATCAAAGATTTTGAGAAAAGCGCAAATTGACCAGTTTCTGAACTGTGCACCTGATGATGAATACCTTTCATGGAAGTAGTTACGATTTTGGGAATTTTTGGTGCCTGTTGCAGGGAGGAGCTTTGTCAGTTGACTCTTGACGACTTGGAAGATATGGGCACTTTACTGATGATTCACAGACGAGATACTAAAACCAAGGTACCACGAAATTTCACTATCGTTTTTATTTGGATAATTATCGGAAGTATATGGCTATTTTTCAGAAAATGTAGGATATTGAAGACTTTTCCTAAAATACGCGAAGGGAAAATGTACCAGGAATCTCGTCGAAATTAACTCTATTGAAAAAATTCCTGCTGCTATAGCAAGATTTCTGCAGCTCCCAAATCCAATACTCTATACGGGGCATTGTTTTCGCCGTTCTTCAGCGAGTTTACTTGCCGATGCTGGAGCAAATTTGACGACAATTATGAGGCATGATGGGTGGAAATCCTCTACCGATGCTAAGGGATACATAGAAAATTCGTTAGAAAATAAAAACTATATTGCCAGAAAACTACTTACAGTAAAAACAAAAGCAGCAGATCGTGCCTCCACGTCTACTGAGAATGCGGTTTTTTCTGTTTAATCCACCTTAACTACGGAGAATGCTAGAACTGTGGAAATAATTTGTTTGTCAAGTTGTTTAAATTGTACAATTAATATAAATGTTAGTAAATAAATAAACGTTAACGTTATCTTTTAAAATTTGACATTTCACTTTTAACACTAGTGCTTTAACATGTTACTTTAAGGCTTTAAAGTAACATTTTTAACACTATCTAGATACCAATTTTATAAGCTGCAAAATGTATGATATGCTGGTATGCAATATACGATGCAACAAAAATAGTGATCAGGTGTCTAACATGTTTTAGAAAGGTATTTTCTTTAACTTTTTATTTGGTTGATGGTTAATTATGCTCTATTATTTTATTAGGTACCCTGAAGAACGAAGGCAAGTACATCCAGCCATATTTCTTATAATTAAAACAAGCTAATAACATTTGGATCCTTTATAAAACCTAGCGCCAAAAATTATGACAAACCTCAATGATTTAAAAACATACAGGAGGTTTTATAAAAATATTCCTATATTTGGTTCATATTTCGAAAAATATTAAATTAAAAAATATCTAAATACACAAAAAAATGCCTAATAATATCAATTTTTTACTTTTATTTTAAGTTACAAGATAACTGAATTACGAGGAGTGTCCCTGTATATAAAAAACAAAGAGAGCCATGAAAAATCTTTAAGTGTCATCTTCCATTTTAACAAAAAGTAATAATAACCGAGATACCCTTAAGTTACAAAGAAATCTGGACATGTATACTTTTTCTCTTCAGGACAGTCCAGGGAAGCTTATATTATGACCAAGTAAAAAAATATAATAAAGATATTGTTTTTATCGTTGAATTGGTTATTGCAATATAATACCGCCTGTCAGTCTTTTTATTTTGCAAAATTTTGTTGACATATTTATGTTAGAAATACACTATATCTATATTTTACAAAATACATAAACGTGGGCCACCCAGTTTTTATTTTAAAATTTTTGTTAGGTGCAAAATGCTGCTGTTTAATAAAAAGGGCAAACTCTCAAATGAGTTGCTTTATAGACCCACCAGGCGTGACTTGAGAATTAACTTAAACTTTGTATTATTATTTTTTTAAAAATGGGAAATACTATTATAATTTCTATATTATTAAATGCTTTTGCCTGTTATTGTAATTAACTTTAAACGAATTGCCCGGAATAATGGTTATAATCCAGATATAGTAGGTAATTTAATCAATAAAATAAACCTTAAAAACTTATCCTGAACAAGTCTTAAAGCAGGTCAAAAAATATTATTTCCTACCTTTCTTGGCTTCCTGTTTGAATAAAGTTGCACTTCTGAACTCCTGCAATGATGAAATTAAAGTAACTCCTTAAATAGCTAGTTAGCACTCTTTTTATAGTTTATTTTGATTTCTGGGAATATCAAATTAATTTAATCAATAACCAATAAATTTGAAATAACATATATATCTTATAACGGGTTGCCAATGTTTTCAAGTAAGTTTATTTTCCATTTTTATAGAATTTCATAAAAATAATTATTTTATTATAGTACTTAAAACAAATCAATTTTATAAAGAATTAAACCTTTTTATGTCTTTTCATGTTTTTTGTTACTATTATTGCGAGAGCAGACTAGCTCTCCATAATAATCTCTAAAAAAGTATAATTTTTTAAAATAATATATAAAAATCTTTATTCTGGAGAAAAGCCAAATAATTTTTCTTTTAATTTTAGTTAGCACTCTTTCTTCTAGCTTGGTAAACAATAAAGATACAATTAACGTTACTAAAAAGATCGGTGTATATAAGTTAAATTGTAACACATGTCAAGCTACCTATGTGGCTAAAACTTGCAGACCGTTGGGAGTCAGAATTAAAAAACACCTTAACCGACCATGAACTTCATCATTTTGTTTTCAAATTAAGTGCAATGTCCACCAATTTTTGTCATCAAATAATTGCAAAATATTAGATAACATTAGCCGCCAAGAATTAAGACTAAACCTTTTGGAAAATCTGGAAATTGCAAGGAATTCTTCAATAAGCCCGTCTAAATAGCCAGATCCATTTTACGTATAATATCCAATATTTAAAAATTTTCTTATAAAACATTATAACCCCACTTCAGACACCCATGGTACGTTAGTACTTAGACCTTAGCCTTCGTGGACTGTCCCAAGATAATAAAACTTAGGCCTAATGAAATAGCCAATATTATTTTTTAACAAAGATAATAAAATTTGCTGGTAGTTTTTACGTATAAGGAAAAAACTCTTTGGTAGTATTAATTTATTGTATTTGGTAAAAAGACGAAACTTTTTGTGGGTAAAATTAATAAGCACAATATGCTTTATAAGTAAGTTATGTTTTAAAAGAATAAATTTTATCACGTCCGAGCCTAACTGCATTTATGGTAATTAGCTGAAATGCATTGTGGTTTCTCTTTATTGTATTTAAGCTTACATTTCAAATAACTTCCCTAATTTACAGAGAGACTAAGCTATTTAGCTAACGCCAAGGCTTTACTAATTTTTAAAACGTTTGTATGTCCAATGCATTCATGGTTGTCAAGTTGTCATGTAATTTAACATTTCACATTTAGGTTGCATTCTGCCTCATGTTCTTAAAATAATAACTATTATGTGCCTTATTTTTAACATTATTTAGTGTTTTCTTTGTCAAAATATTGGCTACATTTATGATACAGGTAATTTTTTTAAACGCCATTCTATACTTAAATTTGATGCGTGATAAAAGTATTATAAAACAGTTTTATTTTAATATTTTGTATGAGTATGTTAAAATTATAATCATTTTGATAAAACAAAAGGTATTATTATATTTATTAATAAAATACTCGTTTTGCTAACATTTTCTTAAAAAAAAGTATTCCAGATAGCTAGCAAAGGGATTAGGTCCTGTTAGGCCCATATAATGTTATTGAATACAAGGTTACTCGAAATGCTAGAGTATCTACCATAAACTTGCAAACGCACTTTGCTGTTAACAGTAACGTATGTCCTAAAAGCTTTGGCACCAGATTCATTGGCTTTAACTTTAACAAAAATAAAATTATATCAAGTTGCCTTTGGAAACAAAATTTTGCTTACTTTGTTTACGGTCATTTAGAAGTTATTTATAGTTTTTACTTTGTGATGTCGTACAAATTAGAAATAAGAAACTACAACTTGGTTGGGCGAGTACCCAAAGAATAGGAATATTTTACGCAGAACCCTTTCTGGGTTAATAGTGGAGCGCAAGCAAAGTATACCATATCTGAATCGCCTAAAAGTAGAAGACCAAAAGTGTTTACTGCACAGAAGTCAAAGAAGTTGGTGAGAAGAGCAAAAAACAGCTTGAAATGTCAACCAAAAGACTAGCTCGTCAATACTATACTACTATGAGTAAGATATCTTTGAAATTGGTGAGAAATGGTCCTAGATATCGAAAGCGACGTAAATGTTCCAAATAGTCTGAAGCGCAACTTCTTTGTATACCAAAATGCTGTCGTCAACTGAGACGGGTGCACTTTGCCAATAAAAAGTTATTATTTAAGATGATGAAAAATATTTTACTTTGGAATTAAAGAAAATGATGGACGTAGAGGAATGCCTGATAATGTTGGGTAAAAGCCTAGAGCGAAATTTGTGAAAAAATCCTTGTCTGGTGCGCACCAGACAAGGATTTCTAACAGGGCCATATCCCGACCTTTTGTAGAAAGAGTAAGAGGTGAAACTTTGAAAAGTCAGAACTATATTAATAACTGCCTTTCCGAATTGATTAGGTTATCTACGAACATAAGGCTGATAATACCACATGCCCTTTGTTTCCAAAGACGACAAAAATGCAGCAGGCTTGCTCACTCACAGAATTTTTTAGGTTTACTGTCCCTGAAAGTTTATCATGCGGGCTGGTAAAACCAAGATAAAGAACAATTAAGATGGGAAGCTTACGAAAAGCTAAGAGATATTGATTTAAATTAAATTACATCCCAGACCTCATAAGGGACACCATATAATCCGAGAGTATAGTTAAGATACGTATTAATTTTTACTTTATTATAATTAATAGGTGTTTAAATCAATTTGTTTATTTAAAAAAAAAATACGAAAAATATTTTATGCCTTAATTCTTAGGACATACGTTAGCACTGACTTCTACATTTTATAGGTGTTCACTTGTGCCCAGTAACTCGATATTATTTTACTCGAAGATTTTTTGGCATAGTAGTAGTAGTATTACCTTGATAAAAGTTATCTGTAAAGTTAAAATAAACAAACAAAGCGTTTTTTGTTTTGAATATTATATTTAATGCCAATGAATCTGAACAAAAGCAACTATTAAACCTAATAATTTTTGTTGTTATTTTTGGATACATCATGTATTCTGGAATATTTTGAAATGGGTGTATACGTCCAACTATTCATATTTAGGCAAATTTCTGCTTGTCTGCTACTATTCTATTGTTTTTCGTATTATCTATACTGTTGTTACTAACTATAAACAAAATTTTAATAGAAGTGACCCACTTTAGATTCACTTTTTACAAACCAGCAGAGAGTGACTGACAGACTGACAGAAAAATTGTATTTTTTTAAATTACAGTATTTCTTACGTTAAGAATTAAGGAAATCAAAGAGGATAGTTTATTAAAAAAAGAAAAAAATATTATATTTTTCACTGTAGGTGGGTCACACATGCGTCAGTATTGAAAAATAAAATAAAATATAGCAGTCGTATTCATACATGTTGGGAAAATAAAATACGCAATTATTAACAACACTAACGCACTCTTCGGAACAGTCTGTAATTTTTAGTTTTTCCTATTACATTATAGAAAAAAGAAAAACTTTTGTGATTGCATTTTTTTTTATTTAGGATTTTAAGATAAAAATTACAGTGTTTTTTTTTTTGAAATATGTGGGTTTATAATCAATACTATACCTTACAGTAATAAGAAAAATAAGGGTCTATATTAAACCAAATTTGACACCAATATTGTCTAAAAAAGAATTCTGTTTTTACAGATTGTGAAATTTATGGACGTTCTTAAACGATTTTTTTAATTGGGTCAAAATTTAAAAAAATAATCATAATATAAGATTCCAATAACTATTTTTTTCAATATTTATTTAGGGCATTAAATACCAAAAAATATATACAATATATAATATACACTTAACACGAAAATTAAATTAAATTAAATCTGGTCAGGTAAATAACTTTATTTAAACACATTGGAGAGTTAATTAGGGGAAAAAGTGTATTTAATATTTTAATGCAGCAATTAGAATTCGGTGTAGAAACGTGGTAGTTAATATTGTCATATTTTTACCGGGTATAATTTTCAGGTATTTAACATTATTCTTTATTATGTATATAGGTATTTATTGACAAGTATTATATTATCAAAAAGTGTCACGTCAAAAATGTGTCGTAGTTTTACTATATAATTATATACTTTAACAAAACTTACTTTATGGTTATTATATTTTTATTTAAATTAATTACCAATATTTAATTATTGACATAGATATAGTTACAATATTACCCCAGCGAAATAAACAAATGAAAGCCTACTTTAAAATTTATAGTTTAATAACCGGAAGTTTATTTCAATGAAATTTTTGTACATACCGGGTTTATTTTTGTATAACCTGACTCTAAAATTAAGTATAAGCTTTATTGTAATTCTTTCGACTTTTTGGATGTGTAATCTAATTTTCCCAAAATTCCTTACTAAAAAAACACCTTAAATAAATGGACTATTTATACAATATATTTAGTTAAGCCCTTACACATAACACATATTTAAAGAATTTTTAATTAAATATTGTTTGTTGAAATCAAAATGGTATTTTTAAAAAGTTTTATATAGAGATATGTTTGTCAGAGTTTTTGACGTAATGTCATAAAGGAGTTATTAATTTGTTATCTCGGGTACATTTAATATTTTCTACATAGCATAATTTTATCATAAAACAAATACATAATTGACATAACTATGTCAAGCTATTGAAAAAATAATACGTTAATTCTTAAACGTGTTACACACTTCCTAAATTGTAGTTTAAAAAAACCTTCTTAAATATATTTTAACTACAACCGTGCGGTAACTAAGGTTACAAACACTATTTTAAGTGTGGTAAGTGTCACTTTACCGCACTAGTGCGGTAAGATCATTTGTACTAAGTACTTTTCGAAAATCGTTTATTTAAACATCGTTTAACAATTATTATTCTCGACGTAAATTACCTAACATACAGATAATAAACCTAAAAGTTAAACGTGATAGTCGAGTTGCTCACTTTCCTATATTTAAGACTGCCGATTGAAATGGCTTTCTTTTGCGGTGGTGTCATTTTGACAATGACCCACACCGATTGAGGTAACTGGTAGTTTAATTAATTTCTAGTGTAAAATTGGGATTAACGTTAAAGAAAAATTATTATCCCAAAAAAACCTGATGGTTGCAGATAAAATACTATACATAACTCGAGTGGTAAACGGTTTTAGCGCACTTAAGTGAATGCAAAACTTGCCTTTGGCTCGTTTTGCAAACTTCACTTTGCGTGCGCTAAAAATCTACTTACCACACTTGTTATGTAATATACTAGAGTCTTCGCCAATAGTAAAGAGTACAATGACGTCAAATGCGCACAAACCGATATTCACCGAGGCAGCAACACGTGGGTCAGTGCAGTGTGCATCGGTAGCGTGTTTATATTGATGTGAATATTACAAAACTAAAATTATTGTTTGTTTATCTTTGAACTTTTATGTGTGTTAGTATGATTTATTAATTGTTCTGACTGTTTGGTGAGTTTCTGTTCCGATGCGCCTTCTTCAATTTCATTTTATTTAGAAGTATATTTTACACTGGATTCTTTGGTAATTGTTTAAAAAAAAATATATAGCCACATTCTAGTACTTACCCGGAATAAAACCCTACCTACGCAGATGGAAAATATCCTATATTTTTCTTATTTTTTTAGTTTACAATCTTGCGGGACCGGGAAGCGAATAGGGGTGCTGGGTGGGGTAAAAATATAGTAGCTGCCAGTAATTTGCTCAAATCACATTTATTACAACATATTGATTCAGTAGAAAGTTATATTTGACAGTAGTTTAACAGATATAGTATATATATATATATATATATATATATATATATATATATATATATATATATATATATATATATATATATATATATATATATATATATATATATATATATATATTTAAATATTACTGATATATAGTATATATATATATATATATATATATATATATTATATATATATATATATATATAAATATATACTATATATATATATATATATATATATATATATATTATATATATATATATATATATATATATATATATATATTATATATATATACATAATATATATAAATATATATATATATATATATATATATATATATATATATATATATATATAATATATATATATTCCTGAATTTGTGTGAATATGCCTATATATCTCTTATTTGTTTAGTTTGGTTAGTCTTTGTAGCTTTTTCCCGGAGCGACCAAAGGGTGTCTATGACAGTCAGATATACGTAACCTTCGGCTGTCCATTTTGCCTATTTCACAAATAGGGAATTACACAAATTCGACGTAACTTATACATAATTGTATACATGAAACTGTTTCCACCGGAAATCAACAGCATGAAGTTTAAATAAAACTTATAACCATTTCTTAAAAATATTTACTGATTAAAATTAAATAAAAAAATTAAAAACGTAATTATTTCAACCATTTCCATAATTAAACATCTGAATCGCACGCCGCCACTGCCATTTAATATCGAAACCTGCTGCAAAGAAAGACGGAGAGATCACTCTCTCGGTTTATTCGCGCAGCCAGCGATGACGTCAAAGTATTCTTTACTATGGACAATTACTCTATTACTCAATGTATTGTCCCTGTAAAGCAACCAGAAATTTCTAATCTCAGATGCAAAAAGTTTTATTTTTCTAAATATCGACGCAGAGACCTCGGGCTTACAAACCAGCAGAGAGTGACTGACAGATTGACAGAAAAATGATATTTTTAAAAATTAAAGTGCCCTTAACGTAAAAAATTAAGAAAATTAAAAGGGATAGACAATTGAAAAAGGCAAAAAAATAATTAATCGTAATTTTTCATTACTGTAGGTTGGTCATACATGCACCAGTACTGAAAAATTAAATAAAACAACAATTGTATTCATAGAAACTAGGAAAATGAAATACGTAATTTTTAACAATTACAATGCATTCTCCGAAACAGCCTGTTATCTTTCCTGATTACATTACAAAACAAAGAAAAACTATTGTAATTACAGTTTTTAAATAAAGTTAAGATTAAAAAACAGAGTGTTTTTTAGAAAAAAATGTGTCTGTTTATGATCAATACTATACTTTACGGTAATAAGTAAACATATAGTTTAAATTGAACCAAATTTGACACCAATTTTGTCTAGAAAAGAATTTTGTTTCTGACAGATTGTGTAATTTATAGACGTTTTTAACCGGATTTTTTTATATGGTCAAAACTGAAAAAAAATTATAATATAAAATTTCGATAACTATTTTCATTAAAATTTATTTGGGGGATTAAATATCAAAAAATATAAAATACATAATATACAATTAACATGAAAACTAAATTAAATTAAATCTGGTCAGGTAAATAACTTAATTTGAACGCATTGGGGAGTAAATTAGGGAAAAAAATGTCATAGTTTTACCAAGTACCTATTATTTATACATTATTATGTATGTAGGTATTTATTCACAAGTATTATATTTTCTAAAAGTGTCAGGTCAAAAATATGGCGTAGTTTTAACAAATTATGATATATTTAAAAAAAAAACGTACTTAATAATTATTATATTTTTATTAAATAACATTGCCGATATTTAATAATTCTCATAGTTATAGTAAAAATATTATCTCATCGAAATAACCAAATGAGAATGTAGGTTTCTAGTTACTAAAGGTATTGCATTCATTTTTCTTTACATAGAAGGAGCACTTTAAATAAATGGACAATTTATAAAATATATTTAATTAAACCCTTACACATATCACATGTTTAAAGAATTTCTTTAAGTATTGTTTTTTGAAATATAAATAGTATTTATTTGAAATGAATGAACCCATCAGCACCAGTTTAAGTATTACCTTTATTTTAAATGTTTTCCTTATCTTGTTAGTAAATAGTTAATCTTACCATAACACAGATAAAATTTATTCTATTATTTTATTATGGCTAGTAAGTTTAGATGCTGTGTTAACAGCCTCGATGTTTGAGATAAATATATATATATATATATATATATATATATATATATATATATATATATATATATATATATATATATATATATATATATATATATATATATATATATATATATATATATTATATATATATATATATATATATATATATATATATATACAGGTCTGGAAACGAAACCACCGACCATAGGAAATACGTGTATTCAAGCCCTTCTACCAATTCGCTATGTTCTCTCCTACAATTCCCCTCTGCAACGAGCGCGCCGACGGATCAGTTTACCCACATCGCTGGAGGAAGGTACTGCACGCTTGGAAACAAGTAGGCAAAATTACGATATGCCATATTCTGTGTGGAATTATTTGTTTTCATAAGTTTTTTTGTTGCCGACTGAGCGAAATAAAACTGGTATTCGGTCATAAATAAATTAAACAAAGATTCTACAAATAAAATTAATAATAATTCTATAAAAATGAAAAATAATATTTATTCCCTAAAAACAGTCTATTTAATTAGATGTTCAAAAATGCCACCGGCTTGTGCTAAACAATATCCCAGCCTGTTGTAGCGAGAGTTCTACAACAGGCTGGGATGTGTAGCCAAGCCGCACATCCCTGACATCTAATTAGACTGTTTACGGGAATAAATATTATTTTCATTTTTATAAATTATTATGTAATTTGTAGAGATCTTTGTTTATAGACCGAATACTGGATTTCGCCTCGCACAAAAACTATAGTTCGCAGAAATATGACTGTATTTTGCCTGCCTACGCGTGCGCCTCCCACGTGTGTAAACGATCCGAGCCAGCTGAATCAGGACGCTATCGCCTTTCGTCGGACGGCGATACGGCTGAGCCCGAACAACGCACACCCCACCTCGAATATTGCCTATGCTTTAACATACTATGTAATTTCCTATGGTCGGTGGGTTCGTTTCCAGACCTGTAATTATATAATATATATATATATATATATATATATATATATATATATATATATATATATATATATATATATATATATATATATATATATATATATATATATATATATATATATATATATATATATATATATATATATATATATATATATATATATATATATATATATATATATATATATGTATATATATATATATATATTTATATATATTATTTTCTTGCCAAATGGGAAATTCGCTTTATTTTGACAAAAAAATCTGTCACATAAAAATTAGTTTGACCCAACCAGGTAAAAATATTTTTAATGTGTCAAGGTACAACGGCAATTTTGTTTTAGTAACTTTTTGTTTTATTTCGTTTGGTCAGGTTAGAAAAGAGAAAAAGTTTCCGTAAAAGTATTACTTCTACTATGGAGAACTAATTCTTCATAATTTCTTCATCTTTTAACAAAACAGAATTTATTTATTTTTTGTTTTTTTATTTAACTTTTATTAAAAGAGTATACAAAAAT
Organism: Listronotus oregonensis; assembly: GCA_019359885.1. NCBI lineage: Eukaryota > Metazoa > Arthropoda > Insecta > Coleoptera > Curculionidae > Listronotus > Listronotus oregonensis. Next base: position 150,848 of record JAHBCN010000497.1, read on the forward strand.
GTGTTTTTAATATTTATTGCTATGTTTGTTTAATATGCTGTGCCTAATATTTTCTTTGCTTTTTGCCCAATTTTAATTTAAACCTATAAATTTGCAAGAAAACATGCGGTAGTTACACTACAGTTTATTGGTGTTATCTTGTGGTATTATAACTTATTTTGAATAAATATTTATTTTTGGCAGCTTATGTCCACATGTTACTAAGCAATATATTTTTTTTTAATTTTACAATAAACTTATAATATTTTACTTAATTAAATAAAAAGCCTAAAAAATAATTTTACTTTTAAAAACATAACTTTAAAATTTTAAAGTGTCATGAGGTTTAAAAAAATATATTTAGAATAAGATATTGCAGGATATTTTTTTAAGTGTGATTTTAACATTTTTTTTAATAACAGCTTACAAAAAACAAATCCCTTTCTAATTTTGGACTTCTTGACGTTTCCTTAAATCACACACTACAGAAACTAATCTTTTGCAGCTTATAATTTAATAATTTAAAAAAACTTTTATAAGGTTGCTTTCTTAATATATAAAAATAAAATCGATAAATATTTTCACAAAAACCAAGGTTTTATTGTCATGTAAGTTTTTTTTTAAATAAAACGCCCCGTATAGTTTGACAAATTTTGGCTCTTTATTTTTATCTGAATTAAAAATATATAAAACACTATACGTCAAATATTGCTGGTTTTTAAGATAAGGAAATAAATAATCTATCTATAATAAAATAAAATAGCCCACCTACCTATTTAAGTAGTTCTTACAATAAAAGGTAATTAATTCAATAATATCAAATTATTTTTCACTCTGACAGTGGCAAAATTGTTTTATAATTTTTAGAACAAGAATAGTATGTTTTTAATAAAATACATCAACAGCATGTCGATATACTCATTAGTCGTAAAAAGCGAAGGGAAAATACTAATTTCGTTCTAATTGTTTATTAAGTAAACCAATCTAAAATATTTATGTCCTTGGCAGGGTAACAAATATTTTGATAAACTTTATTTAATTATCGTTCATTATCAGAACTGCTTAAATAGGTAGGTAAGCTACTTTAGTATTTTTAGATACTTATTTACTCATTTACCAACTGATCTTAAAAACCAGCAATAATTTACATACCGGGTGCCAACTAAAATACTAGCAAGCCTGTCATTTTTATCAGAAATGTCATCCGATAATTTTAAAATTTTAGTGGAATGTGTACCTGAACAGGATGCTATAACTTTTTATATTTACCATTTAATTATGTATTTTCTATTAGGTTTACACCAAAATATGAAATTAAGCTACTTTATTTTTTTTTTTGAAAATACTGTACATATTAAAAAATTAATTATTTGTTTGCATTGCTTATAATTTTCCTTTAAAATACACATGCGTGTAATAAAACTGTTAATAATATTATTTACTTTCCAGATAATCAGCTATTCCAGTTCAAGAGGAGGTGTAAGCGTTGCTACAGAAAGGGGAGCTACAAGTAGAAGTGTGCTGCTTATTCAGAAGGCACGACCCTCCGATTCCGGAAACTACCAATGTAACCCCTCGAATGCGCGGCCAGCCAATGTTACAGTTCATGTATTAAACGGTATGTGGTTATTAAGGATGTTCAGTTATAAAAGCTGCTTTAGATAACCGGGTTTTAATAATAGTTTCAAATAATATTACTTGAGACACTAAACTAATTTAAAGCCAAAAATGTTGTATGGGTAAATATTACCTATAAAAAATATATATTTTTACATTTGCATGGATATGTAGAAAGATAACGTATATAAAGGCAATTGCGGCCCAATAATTGATTTTGTTATCACAAAAAAATATAATTTTGTAGTTTTATTAAAAAACAATTTGCCATATTATTGAATATCTCAGTACGGCATGAGTTAAAGCAAACAAATGAAAAAAAAGCATTTTGTTTAGCAAAATTTTGCCGGCCCAATATACGTGGCCATTTAATTATACGTAGGTAACAGATATGATTTATTGGTACGAAAGGAACATTTTATTTAGGACTGCTTAGTGTTTATTCGTGAAACACACATTTTTGATGGACAAAATTATTTTTTATTTTTTGTCAGTTACCTAAATAGAAGAACTTTAGTGCAGGTGACTCTAAACCATTTATCTCATTGAATAACAGGATCGTTTCTTATACTGTTTATTATATTATATGTTTTTATATCTTTACTTACCCAACAAGCTAATATGTTTTTTAGCATTGTCTTACAGAAAATACATTTTAAAAGCTTATATCTTCTTCCCAACCTCGTTAAGTCAGCCTCAAAAACAAAATTTCGTAATTAAGACCCAAATAGTGGTACCCGAAGCTATGCAAAGCATTTCGGATTACACTTGGAGTAGTTTTGCTATGTATTTAATAGAGTAAATATGACTGATAAAATTAATACCAATAATAATCTTTTACTCCTTCGTCCCTCTATAATATGACCATACTTTTGTTTATAAATATAAGCCAACTTTTTACTTTATATTATTTATTTTAAAGCATTTGCAATACACAGTTTTAGTCACAAAAAAATATTATATTGAGTTAAACCCATTGTACAAACTTAATCACAAATGTATTTAAAAACCCCGTTTTACCATAAGCTTAAAATTTAATTCGCTATAGAAATCCGTAAAAGTTAATAACTTTTTGAAAAATGTCATTAATTTTATTAAAGCTAGGGCAGAAAAAATGTTACGCCAGTTATTTATTCATAATATTGAATTCGCTTATTGTTATTATTATTACAAATATACTGGAAAAGGTAAGCCATGAATAATATATTTTTTAGACTAAAATTTCTATAGTTAGAGGTTTGCAATGAATAACTATACCATGCCTTATTCAAAATAAAGTTATTTAGGGTAACTTAGCCCTTTCTAACAATTTCAAATGTATACAGATAAAGGTTGGTTAAAGCAAAATTTTAAAAAAATGGATAAACAAACATTATTTTATTCATTTCTTTGTGAACCTATTTCTTATTTTATTTTTCTTTATCAATAATTTCCTTATTAATAATGGAATCGCCATCGTAGGGCAACAACCCAGCGTAAAGATCACCAACTAAGATTTTGGCTCTTCTATACCGCTTAAGTTCTGCTCGAGCGATTTTAAAATTAGTGGTGTCAGAATCACGAGAAGTTGTCAGAATTTGTACGAATAAGAAGTTTCAGGCTTGCTTATCGTTTCCATTTTCTTTTTTTTTTTTAGCTATAAAACTAAAATTGAGGCATGCCAAGCAGAAACTAATATATAAAATAGTAGAATAAATTTTCTTTTATCAATTATTTCTTAGAAGTTTTTTGTTGCCTTTATGTGTTCGCTAATTTAAATCGAATGTTTCTTATTTAAATTAAATTAATTTTATTTTTACCAAAAATGACCATCATAGCAGGTCTTTTTGACAGACACTTTACTAATTTTTTTAAATTTTTTTAAAGAAGAAATAAAATAATTTAAAACAGACTTACAGGTTTATTGTATATTTGTATAATAAGAGCCCGAAAACTTGGTGTAAGTTCATACAGCAGTACAGTCTCTGAAAAAAACTTGATAAACTTATATTTTATCTTATTCAATTTTTTTTTTTTTGAGTTTTTCCTTTGATGTAAGTGAGTCGAATATATTTATCACCTAAACATTTATATGTTTTTCTTAATATTAGATACGACAAGTACTTGTCTTTACCGTTATATCCTATGATACTTAAAATAATTCGCTTTTTTTAACTTTAAATAAATGTGACTGAACTTTTCAAGAAGTACTATTTAGGGGTCCAAAAATTGCAGTTTTTGAATTATATTTTAAACTTTAGTGGTATTGTGTTTAATAAACTGGACAAGTTAAGCTGTAAAATTATTTCTGTAAATAGGTTTAATCTAGGAAGAATATTGCTAATAAAAATAATACTAAAACTTGACATACCTGGCGGTATAAAAAAAAGTATTAAAACCAAACTAAAAGATGACAAAACATCAATATTTAATAGTTTTGGTTAGTTTTAATTAGTTTTGCCTTAGTTTTAAAAACAGAGAAATTTGAATTTGTTGCATTTTTTTTTATCTTTGTGACAACTCACGAAGGATTTTGCATATACATATATACTATAAACTAGACATATACATATATACTCCTAAGTACCAGAGTACCGTGAGTGCCGGGTTTTCCGATGTTTAACCCATCTTTTTTGCCCCAGTTCCGTCAACGCTGCCCAAGCACTGAAACATGCAAATATTGCATTTCACAGCACCTTTTAACAACGCGGTAGTGCCACCACGGACGTTATTTTAAATAACTACTACCTATATATGTCTCCCCGGCGGGGCGGGGATTCGAACCCGGATAGCCGGCGCGGCGAGTCGAGGCTCTGACCACTACGCTACCGGAGAGACAACATAAAATATATTTTACATGTTTGCACAGTATTAGAACTTTTTCTTCCAATAACCAAACAAAATTCATAATAACAAAAAATAAAATAGAAAAGAATAATTTTACGAGAGTAAAAAACTAATTACAATGGCAAAATAAATAACCTGTCTGAATGCAACGCTCTCCAGCCTCGAAGATAACTGAACTATATATTTCACAGATCAAGAAAAAAGATAAAATGTACCAACAGTCACCATGAAAAACAATAGACAGCATCGATGATTTTTTAAAGCAAAGTAAAGTCCTTTTGATAAAGCATTCGGTCCAAATGAGTACTTCAAAACTGAACATTAACGAAAGGCCAGTGCACCTGGCTTAGATAGTATATCATGGAGCATCATGAGAAAATTTAATAAAACAAATCAGGAATACATAGGAAGAATGTTTAAATACTATCTCCAAGAAAACATCTTTGACCTATAACAAAGAACATAATAATTAACATTCTTAATATATGATTTGTACACTAATATTTTATACATATAATATTTTATAAACACCTTTTAATAACCATTTTTTATGTTTATTTTACACTTTTTTTTAAATTGCGTAGCTTTACTTTTAAAATGGGTGGCAATGTTTACTGAATAATTCCCTGGTGTGTACATGGTTGAGGCGTTTGAAAGTAAAGGTTGCAGTTTAATGGTAAAAAGTTATAAAATAAGAAAACAGGTTTTTTAAAGGTGTTTATAAAAATTGTGTCCCATTTTAGTATAAAAATCAAGAATTATGTGCACAAAGAAGAGGAATAGTGTAAATGAGGTTAGTTTTATTTTTAACATTGATGATGAATATCTCGAAAACGAAACGTTGCCGAAAAAAAATGTTTTTTAGATTTGTAATCAGCGCATCAAAATCGGAGTGGAGCAACTTTCTAGACAATTACTCGGTTTTTCTTTGTCTGTCACGTCTGTCACGTCAAAGTCGAAAGTCGTTTAAAGTATTTTGCTAAGCGGGAAGTTTGAATTCATCACCTTCCTGGTTGAAATTGTTACCGTCATTTTAATTTTATTCTTTTAAAAATGCATTTTACCCATATTATTTCTATTTAATTTTTATTTGTATGATTGGAATAAAATATAATGAAAAGTCCATTACCTTTAAATTACCTAAAAAACATGAAAAAATGTTATTTAGCTGCCATTTTAAATAAAATAGGTTTAAAAAATGTTGCAATTTTAATTAAATACCAAAGTCAACAAAATGGCTTGAAAAAGATAAATATGCAAAAATCCAATATTGGGTTTCCTAGTAAAAAGGAATACTTTATTTACTTAAAATTGGGAGGTCGCCATTTTTGTCTGCTTGCCGGCAACACGCCTTTATGTTAAATGTATTGGCAATTAGTGTTTATTTAGGGTTGCTTTTTAATGCATATTAGATGTTGGCATAATTTTACCACCAACTGCCGGTGCTACCGACAAACAATGTTTGTTAAGATTTTCTTTAATGTATTTTTGAAATGTCAAAGAATATATTTGTTTTTAAAATGTAAATTAATTTGTTTCCTTTTTAAAAATGTATTTAAAAACCAAACAAAAAAAATGGTTTGTCTCCCGAAAATAATTCTTTGGCCCTTATTTTATTATACAAGACATAACCAGAGTTTTTAAAATACTTTAGATTAGATAATTTAAAGACAAAAAAAGTTAAGGTCTTACCAAATAAATAAAAAGTCATACGCTGCTGTAAGTACACCTGCCTATTTTATTTTATAAACTAGCAACGTCTATAATTATATTTTTAGTTAATTATTTGCTATTTAATTATTCGGTCTGCTGTAGAGCATACTCATGATGTTAAATTATTTCATTAATCTTTATGCAGTACACGATATTAATATATTAAATGTTAAGAGGTAAATGTGTACGAAATAAATTTTACCGAGAATTACATAATATTGTTAATAATAGTTAATTTTACTAAATAAATCACAGCTTTATAAAGTAATTTTATTTTTACATTAATACATCTTAATCCCTAAAACATGCAAAAGGATTTTGTTTTGGTTTAACATTGCTAATTATAATTTACTAATAAATAAAATTTTAGTTTTAAATACTTTAATTTTAGTAATATTTTTAGTGTTAGGAAATTAATATCTCTTTTTTAACAATTTTTTGGATACTATCTGGTAAAACAAATGGCACCAAATTACAGACATGTTTTATTTGTACTTAGTTTCTTAAAAAAGTACCAAATATCAACAATGGTTTAAAAACACATTGTTGATATTTGTACTTCTTCAAAAATCTTGGTACAAATAAAACATGTCTCTAACTTGGTACCATTTATTTTACCAGATACATATCTGAAAAATTTGTTTAAAAAAAGAGATATTTATTTCCTAAAACTAAAAATATTACTAAAGTTAAAGTAGTTAAAACTAAAATGTTATTTATATGTAAATTACAATTTAAAATGTTAAACCATAATAAAATCCCTGTGGGTGTTTTAGGATTTAACATTTATTAATGTAAAAATAAAATTACTTTATAAAGCTGTGCTTTATTTAGTAAAATTAACCAGTATCAACAGTACTATGCAATTTTCGGTAAAATTTATTTCGTACACATTTACAACTTTACAATTAATATATTATAATCGTATATTGCATAAAGATTAATTAAATAATTTAACATTAAGAGAATGCTCTACAGCAGACAGAATAATTAAATAGCAAATAATTAACTAAAAATATAATTATAGACTAATTAAATTAGTAGGTTTACTCACAGTGGCGTATGCCTCCCGAAATATTAAAACACAAACAAATTTTTCGATCGGAGAGCACTCTCTAATGCTTCGCATTATAAGTCGTGCAAAAGAACTAGCGAACTAAAAGAACGAACTAGTTTGAAATAGGACTTTAAGTTAAATTAAGCGCTTTTCAAGGCGACCGATTATGCCCAAAACTAGCACCGAGACCATCTCGCATTTGCTCGGACAACCCGCGTCCTATGCGGTGAATGGAGGGAAGAACCTCCATTCACGCAGTCGGGAGCCGCTGCAAGGGGCGATTTTGTGACAATAACTAGCATTTTGCCCGCGTGGACTACACAATTTTGGCTGTTTTGGTTTTTTCCCGTTCTCAAATTTCCCGAAATGTTTCTCTTCACTCCCCTCCTACTCCATTGCGTCATATAACATCACGCTTCCCTGGCTTCGTCTTCCACTAAGCGGAGTAGCGTGCGTCGTGCCATTGAGCAATTTTTATTTGATTGTATTTCATTTGTTATTATTTTGTAATATGAATGCAGTTCCATACAAACTTTCACTTTCTTCTCCCATTCTACCCATTTACGGCGAACTTTTCTAAAGTCCTTTTTAAGCTGACGTCTCCTATTTTTCTGGGTAATCAGAATCCTAATTATCATTACCATATTAACAACTTTAAAAATACCGATTTTTTATAAAACTTTCATCACCAGGAAAGTAATTTCAAAAATTTCAAAACGGATTATTTTTAATCGTAATCAATAGCCTACATACAAATTTTTATACTTCTAAGTCCAGTCCATTCTACCCATTTAGCAGGAAGTTTCCTAAAAAGTATATCTTATCTGACGTCTTCTATTTTTCTGGGTAATCAGAAGCCTAATTACCAACCCTCATATATACAACTTAAAAAATGATTTTTTTTATGCTTTCTTAACTTTCATCCCCTTTTTAACTTTTTTAAACAGATTAAAATTTTTGTCGAATGTGCCCCCAAATTCTATTCTTGGACATCTGCTTTTTATAATTTATAAAATTGATATTTTAAGATTTTTAAGACAAAGCAATACGCAAATTTAAAACTTAATAAATAAAGGGTCTTATATTTTATGCCAGTCTTTAAACCATAGCTTAAAATGAATTTTTTTAAAATCTTTCCCTTTACTTATTGATAAAAAGAATAGCATCGATTTTTAAAGTAAATGTATTTATTTAACCTTTGATGGAGTAAGGGTCCCTGCTATTAGGTACGCAAAAAATGTAGGTATGGTTTTAGATACTAAACTTTGGTTTCGAAAATATATTAAAAGTTTGGTTTAAATTTGTGATTTATCAATAAAAATGTTGTATATAACCGTTATATTTTTAGTTTTTAAATGCGAAAAATATTTTGTAATGTAGTATGGTCCTTTCATTAACAATTCGAATCAAGATCGCACACAAAAGACACAGAATACATGTTTAGTCTTATTTAGACAACTTGATCATATTTTTATACATTTAAAAAACTTAATTGACTTAAATGGAAAATTAAAGAACTTTACTTTTGGCTATTTTTTGACAAAAAAAAATCTGAAAAATCCTGCTTTACTTTTGTCTTAAAATAAGTAGATTTTGTAATTTGCGAAAATTCGCATCTAAGAAAAAAATATTATATACTGTCTCTATTATAAACCTAAAACTAATATTATAAATAACTGTAAAGCTTTTAAATATATTAGCAGTGCGTTTTATTTTCCCTTTACTTTTAAAATATTTTTTTACCCATGATATAAGGCTTTTAGCAAATTATTAAAATTAAAATTATCAGGACCTGCATATTAAAAAAAAAACTTTAAGTGAAATACCAAAGAAAGAAATGCTGCTGGTTTTAGGAGATTATAACGCCATCTCAACTACAATTTGGAAAGCACAGCTTTTATGCTTCTTCTAATGACAATGAAACCAGGCTAATCGATTTGCAGTCTCGAATAACCTATTGATTAAACCAACAATGTTTCCTCATAAAGATATACACAAACATACCTGGATATCTAACGACAGTATAACGAGAAATCAGATAGATCACTTATTGGTATACACCAGACACGTATCAAGCATAATAGACGTTAGAAGTTGCAGGGGAGCCGATGGAGATACGGATCATATTTTGGTTAATGCGAAAACTAGATTATGACTGGCCTCAAGAAAATAGAAAAGCCACAAGAAAGAAGTACAGTGAGACATCGAAAAGCTAAAACAATCAGATGTTAAGGATTAGTACCAACAAAAATAGAACAGGCATGCAGAGAAATACATTTACAGAACCTAAGTAAAGAGGATATTTGGCAGACAATAAAGAACGTAATTCAAGAAGCCAACAAAGAAATCCTTGGTGAGAAACGAAATACAAAAAAGAAGGTGTGGTTCGATACAGATTGTCACAGACGGGGATTGAAAAAAATATGAAGCAAGAATCAAGAATTTGCAAAACCAATCGGATGAAAATGGAAATAAGTTCCTTAACGTAAAAAAATAAAAGAAAAGATAATGGCAAAATGAACAACTACATGGAGTGGAAAGAGATAGATCACATGGGAACACAAGAAAATTCTATAAACAAGTGAACATACATAAAAAACTGGCAAACAGGAGATCCTTAATACCTGGAAAGAATTATTTAACAACCCACTCAATATAGAAGCCCCCCCCAAGAAGAGGATAAACGACATATCGCTGATATCTGTGTTGATCCACCATCCAAAGAAGAAACACCTCAAGCCATTAAAGAGCTAAAAAATAATAAAGCAGCAGGAGGAGATGACATCCCCGTTGAGTGCCTAAAGAAAGGTGGACACAAACTAAGAGATACCATACATCAGCTGGTAAAAAAAATTTGGGAACAGAAATCGATTATAAATAACTAGAAGGAAGGAGTTAGTTATTATACCAATACATAGGAAGGCAAATAGAATGTTATGCAACAGCTATAGAGGTATCACACTCCTCAATACATCATATAAAGTTCTGTCAAACATAATTAGAAACCGAATAACACAGTATGCAGAAGAAATAGTTGGAGAATATCAAAGTGGATTTAGAAGGAAGCGATCAACAACAAACTAGCTATTTACGTTAAAGCAACTGTTAGAAAAATGCTAGGAATTCGATAAAGATTTACACAATCTATTCGTAGAATTTAGACAAGCGTATGATAGTATCTTTAGAGCAAGCTTATGGTCAGCACTAGAAGAACTTGGAATACCCAGCAATTATAAGAATGATTAAAGTATGCGTTAAATGATCATAGAGCACAATTAAAATGATAGGTCAATACAGTGAAATATTTGATATAAAACTGGCCTTAAACAAGGGGATGCACTGTAACCAGGTTTATTTAACCTTGTCTTGCGTGAAGGAAGCCTTTATAAAACTCGAAAAAGATGGGATTGAAAGTCAACGAGGAGAAAACGAAGTATATACATATGACACGAAACACAGGACGAGATCGAATACGACAAAATGTTATCATGGACGAGTACAACTTCGAGCATGTACAGTCTTTCCGATACCTAGGGGCATATACATAGATTACAATGTTAAAGTAGAAATAAGAAGTACTCAGAAAAAAATGCTACAACAAAACCCAGCATTGGACGATGAAGAATCCTGACAGACAAATATAAATAAATATAAAACTATTATAAGACCAGTTGTAACTTACGCTAGTGAAACATGGACCATGACCGTACAAGACACGTTACTACTGAATCGTTTTGAAAAAAAACATTATAAAGAAGTATTTGGAGCAGTCTGGGATCAACAAACGTGGCGGTATAGGATGGGTACGAACAACGAGGTATATGAACTATATAATGGTCCAAGTATAGTACAAGAAATCAAGTCAAACAGATTAAGATGGCTAAGACATGTTCCAGGAGTAATGACTTAAGGCTTATTAAAATGGTCTGGGAAAAAAACCCTAACAACAAAAGACCACTTGGGCGCATGGTGGCGAGGTTATATCCGCAAGGACTTTCAAATTCTGGGGGTGCTCAAGTTGGAAGAAGCCACTCGGGATCGGAGAGAATGGAGGGGAAATGTTGAGGCGGCCAAGACCCACCCCGGGTTGTAGAGCAATACATTTGATTGGGCGTAATTAAATATTAAATGAGAAACTAAAGGTTATCTTATAAAATTCCCTATATTTAATTATGTATGCTTATGTATTATGATTTACACATCTACTAACTTTTTTTTATCTTTATCTTTTAAAATAAAATAATAAGCCACCACCCACGTCTTCGAATCACCTCAAGAAAACTTTTATATTTCTACAATGTATAATCAAAATTTATAATTAGGGCATTTGAGCCGAAACGAGCCTTTTTTAAATTCCAAATCTAAAATATATTCAAATTTTATTTGAGTTTTATAAAGTTTTTTTGCTTCTTGCTATTATTATATACTTCATTATGAATGCCTAAATTATCCAAACTTAATTTTAGAGCTAATTATATCAGTATTTTTTTGTTAAATATTATACGTTTCGGAAACAAATTCGATAATTTAGAGCAGGGGTCTCCAAACTACGGCCCGAGGGCCACATCCGGCCCGCGGACAGATTTTGTCCGGCCCGCGGAGAGCTAGCATACTTGAAAACTCCTTTTGGAGAACAAATAATTTTTATAGCAAATTAAATTTAGTTTACTGAACTATTCTAATTTTATGTTGAATAATTATTAATATGACATCTACATTGATATGGTCATGGGCTAACTCCGCTAACTCATAACATTCTTGTAGGCTTATTGTTATTGTTTTTGTGATAAGTTGGATAAAGAAACACAGAATTGTAATGAGTAAAGACATGTATAATATGCAGAAAATTTAACTTCAGTATATAACTAACAAATTATTGAAATGAATCCAACTAACATTTTATACATTTTAAATAATCACATAACTTATAACAAACATAATGACATATGAAATACTAATGAGATTTATGTAATTGAGATTTTCCACTGACAATAGTTTGTAGTTGTGGACTAATTTTACTTGTACCAATTATTAAAAGAGATTTAAGATGCTCATCAGTTAATTTCGATCTGTAAACATTTTTTGTGTACTTCATTTTGGAGAAGGTTTTCTCACACAAATAAGTAGTACCAAAAACAGAAAACAGACCACGAGCAAATTTATGCAAATTATCAAATTGTGTCAGTGGAAGACTCTTATAATTGATATTTGTTCTTAATTATATCACTGCATTGTAGATCAATCATTTCCATTTGAAGTTCCGGGGCTAGGGTTTCAATGTCAGTATCAAAAGGATTCTGAAAAATCTTAATTTGATTCGCAATGGCATCAAAGTCCGAGAAACGAGTATCAAAATTCTATCTTCAAAGCACTCAAAGTTTCGATTGCAAAATCGATAGAAACTCAGTCTCAGTAGTGTGGCTGAATATTTCACATGTTTTAAAATGTGAAAACATTTACTTCGTAGTTGTGATTGAAACAGTCTCAATTTCTTCCGGAATGATTTGATATTAGTGTATAAATCAGGAAGATGCTGGTTTTCTCCTTGCAATCCCAAATTCAGTTCGTTCACATGTTTTGTCAAATCAACATAGAATGCTAACTTCCACAGCCATGCGTTGTTTTGTAATTCAGTAAGAGGGCGATGCTTTTCATTCAAAAAAATTTCGATCACTGCTCGAAGTTCAAAAAAGCGCTGAAGGACTTTCCCACAACTAAGCCAGCGTACGGCAGTATGATAAGGTAAGTCAGTTTCTCCAATATCTTCAATAAATTGTCGGAATTGTCGGTGATTCAGCCCAAAAGATCTGATAAAATTAACAGTTGATATGACTGGTTTCAGAACGTCAGACATATCCAAACATTTTCCGCACAAAGACTGTTGATGAATGATACAATGTTAAGACTAATGGTTTTGAACCACCGTCATTTTCTACAGCCTTTGACACAAGAGCGACCACTCCTTTATCTTTCCCACTCATGTTTTTGCCTCCATCAGTTGTAATACATTTCAAGTTTTTCCATCGAAGGTTCTTTTGATTAATGGCCATTTCAACTCCTTTAAAAATATCTGTACCAGTAGTTGTGCCATGAATACTATACATATCAAGAAGTTCTTCGTGCACTTCATAGCTTTTATCTACTCCTCGAATATAAATCAACACCTGAGCAGTATCTGACACATCCGTTGACTCATCCAAGGCCAAAGAAAACCACTCAAAATGTCCATTTTTGTCGAACAGTTGAGAGGATATATTTTCAGCGATGTTTTCTTCGAGCCACAGTGTTTGCTGACATACTGACAGTTTTTAATAAATTTACCTTTCAGGGCACATTTCTTCGGCTACTGCAATTATGCATTCTTTGATCATTTCTCCATCGGTGAATGGTTTTCCACGTTTTGCAATTTCAAGAGCCACACGAAAGCTGGCACGAGTTGCAGCCTCTTGTTCAGTTTTGAGTTTTGTAAATGAAGATTGCTGCATTTCAATCCGCGCTGCATAGCTTCGAATTTTTCTGTCCGCAAACTTCCTGTATATTTTGAGTAATTTTGAAAATGTTTTGTTTCATAATGACGTTTAATGTTATATTCTTTGAGAACGGCTATGCTTTCATTGCAAATCAAACATAGCGCCTTGTTACTGGACTCAATTACGAAATACTGAATGTTCCACTGATCTTTGAATTTTCTGCATTCACTATCAATTTTTCGCTTCTTTTCCATACTACTAATTCACACACAAAAGCAACAATTCAAATCAAAATACTGTTATAAAGATGTCTTAAACTTAAACACGCACAAACACGTTTTAAGGAGGTATGCAATATTTTATTTAACAACAGTGTCATAGGAACTGACTTGTGGTTGCGCCACTAGCCTTCTTATATATTCCAATTACTGCCATCTAGAAGTGAGTGGAAGACACCAGAACTTTCTCGAACCAACGAGATTATTCTGTACGTGCTATTAGCGCCATCTGTTAGCGATAGAAGGTACTACCTATTTCCGCTTGTGTCCACCAGATGTCGTGTCACGTTACTCCTCATGGCTCGTACTCTACGACTAATCTAGAAATTACAGATAATGACAGGAAAATTAATAATATGCAGTGTTGCCGTTTTGCGGACTTTAGTCCGATTTGCAGCCTTTTTAAACGTTGTGTACTTTTTCGGACTTTTTTTCATCAGTGGACTATTTCACTTTACCACCGGCAACAATGATAATATGGTTTTGGCCCTCGGAACTTACTGGAGTAATCAGTATGGCCCTAAGGCTGGAAAGTTTGGAGACCCCTGATTTAGAGTGTCGACGTCTTTGAAAAAATAATTTTGAAGCTAATTTTTACTTTTCACGCAAGAGTATTGTGATAGCGTTAAGAGTACTCCTCAATAATTTCACAGATATGTAAGTTTTAAAGTCCCTAGAATACACAAAATATGGTGTTCCAATTCCGTCAGTGAGTCAGTCTGTCTGTCGGTTTCTCGTTCTGTTGTTTCTTTAGTTCACAAACGTCATTACCCAAAAATATGAAATTTTGCATACAATTTCGGCTTGTGCTTACCTTAATACCGGATATTTATTTGATATAGAAATTAAAAAATAAATAAATACGACATAACTCGTAAGTTGATTTACCAAAGAACGTTATATTTTCTACGCTAATTTATTTGTCCCGAAAAACCTTCTTTAAAACTTAGTATTCATTTTACTGCCGATTAACAGGGTTATTACCCTAGAAATTAAAAATTAAAAATTTAATATTTTTTTGATCAATTCCAAATGACTTTTTCGTAAATAGATGAATTATACGGTATTTTAGATTTTTTTTTGTATGTTTTAAAATATTTTTAACAAATCTTTTATTAAAATGTTTAAATATTATTATCGTCTTCGAAAAAAACTGTTATATGTTAATTTTTTGTTTGAAAAAAAAACGGACAAACACCGTATTGCATTGATCCCAAAAGTCAGAACCCATGGTTACAACAACAAAAAATGTATTGCGTTTGTCCAAAAAGTCAATAACCATCATTACTTACTTGACGTTATTCTCAAAGACCAATTAACAGATTTTGGACACAGTGTTTTTTGTCTGAAGATTTATTTCTCTTTAAAATACTTAATTATGCTTTGGAAGGCCTTTTTATCATTCTTCTTCTTCTTCTTTCCTGGGAGCCGTCTTGATTCACTACCGGAGGCAGCGTAGCCTCATAGGGTTTTTGTGCCTAATCTCCAATTATCTTGTATATCAATCCTTCTACAATTCTGTATAACCCCGGGACTGGTTGGTTGATATATTCTTGTGGGCTCATCAACATCCTCTTAGGTTATCATGCCCTGTTAGCAACCCTACTGTTATGCGACGTCTTTTCCCAATTTGTCTGAGTAGTTCGTCCTTCGTTCTTTTGGATGGGCCTCTTATGAAGCTTTTTCCATGTTTAATTCTACTAAGATTTTTCCAGTATTCCCCGTGTTTGTTTCAGATCCATTCCCTAGTTTTCCCTCGTGCTGTAGCTTTGGTCACTCCAAGGGCAGGTTCTTGCCCAAAGTATGGTGTGGATAATCCCTGTCTCGCTAGCTCATCCGCTTTTTCGTTACCTTCTATCCACGAATGTCCTGAAACCCACAAGAGAGTCACTCAGTTGCGTTCTCCCAGGACTTCCAGTTCTTTTTGGCATTCCCGTGTCAGCTTAGACGTTACCTTGGGATTTTCTAGTGCCCCCAGTGACGCTTGGCTGTCTGTTATTATGCAGATTCGCTTGTTTTTATAAGCCGTTATGTTATTTTCTTTTGCACAGTGTAGTAAAGCATATATTTCCGTTTGAAATACAGAACTATATGTTCCTAGTAAAATGGAGAATTGTGAATTCCTCATTTCACTGTACACGCCCGCTTCAGTTCCCTGCTTGGTTTTGGAACCATCCGTATACTAGATGATGTCTCAAACCGTGCCGGGGAGATCGGGTCGCTGCCACTCACTTTGATCTGGAATTATAACTTTTTTATCATTATTCCATTGCGTGTGATACGCAGAAAAAGTATTTTATTTCTTACCTTTAAATCTTAAAATTAAGTTAATATTATTTCTTTTATTATAAATTTCTGTTGTTCCTATTAAATCTGTAAAACAGATTACGAAATAACAAGTAGTTTACGGACTCCTTAAAACTAAGTAGAAAATAACACTTTGACTAATAATTTAGTTTTAATTATTACAGTTTTGATTTTAAAATTTTAAAAACTCTAACTGAAAACCTAGTTTCAAGTTTATTTCTTTAGTCATTAAATTGTCTAAAAATAAGGACCAAAATTTAACAAAAATTTTAGATATGATTTAGTTAAAAAAACATTGCTCAGGGCTAAAGGAGGTCAAAATTCTCATAATTAATGTCAAGACCCATTCGAAAAATATGGTTTAACTATATAAAAAATAAACATTCTTTAAATTTTAGTTATTCCTTATTATTAAAGAAAGCCAAAACTTTCTTAAAATTAATTTTAGATACTTAGAGAGAATTGTCCGATAGTTAAGACGGGCAAAAGTTTTTCAAATTTTAGTAAATACCTGGTTAAAAAATAGGCGTTACAGTAAAGAAGGTAACAAATTTAATCCAAATAAGACCTACAATTTTACATTGAATAGCATACCCACTCAATAGCATTTAATGCTTCAGGCGATTAACGCTCTTTTGCGTAGCTAAACTGTAGAAATCCTGCCAGAACTAGGGTTTTAGTGTATTAAAGCTATTTACTTTTATATAAAATATGTTTTTATACTTTTTGTTTTTGGATAAAAAAATAAACTATATTTAAAAATGTGGTAATTACATAATACAAAAGTACGTTTTTTATATCGTTTTAGGACAAATATATTAATTTAAACTTTAATTTTAAGCGGTATTTTCCCATAAAAGCATCCTCACAATATTACTTTAGTAACAGACGTTTTCATTAGATAATTGTTCCAAACTTTTCAATACATTTGAAGTTGCAACTTTT
This sequence comes from Listronotus oregonensis, assembly GCA_019359885.1. Taxonomy (NCBI): domain Eukaryota; kingdom Metazoa; phylum Arthropoda; class Insecta; order Coleoptera; family Curculionidae; genus Listronotus; species Listronotus oregonensis. Next base: position 168,040 of record JAHBCN010000497.1, read on the forward strand.
GTATTGCACAATTTAAACTTCTCTATTCTTTCGCAATTATGAAATTCCCAAGTAGCAGTGTCACTCGTAATTCTAGCTAGATGGTTAAAAGTTGGCGAGAAGCTATTGTTTGACAGTTAAAATATCTAATTTTGATCGTCAAGTATTTAATGAATTATAAAATCAATATGGGCGCAGAATTTCTATTTAATGACTTTTATTTTTAGGTTGGTAAATAATAGTATTATTTAATTTTTAATTAGTAGGTTTTTTTAATATCGGTAATAAAATACTCTATGTATTGTAACATTAAATCCTCTTAGGTATGTTGAAACTATGTTAACGGAAATGTATGTAATCCGCCATTATATATACTTCTTAGAAATTGTATGTAATGTATCTGTAATAATTTCATTTATTACAAAATTAGTTATTTAACGGGATATATTTTATATATATATATATATATATATATATATATATATATATATATATATATATATATATATATATATATATATATATATATATATATATATATATATATATATATATATATATATATATATATATATATATATATATATATATATATATATATATATATATATATATTATGTATGATGCTCACTATTTTAATGGGCGATAGTGGAGCTCAAAACAAGTCGAAAAAGCCAAGAACATATGGGGAAAAAGTTAATGTATTCCAAATATGGCCTTTTCGAGTTTAAAAAAGTTGCAGACTGCGTCCGTTTCGTCGCAGCGAGTCGGAACGTCGAACGTTTTTTGCGAGGTTTTGCATATTTACACTTTTTTTAAGGAGGTGCTCACTTACATACAAATAATAAAAATAACCCTTTACAAATTATTTTGATATTTAATTTAAAATTAAATTCAAGTAAAAAACAATAAATTATTAGTGTTTGGTTTTTATTTGTAATTAAAAAATACTTGTTCTTACCAAAAGGATAAGATAAATATCCATATTAAGATTACAAATTATTCTGTTTAAAACATTACTTTTTTATTTTGCTTAAAGAATAAGATTTCTCGGTTGCACACATTCCGTTCTTAAAAATCTTTAGTACATTTTACACTACGGTTATCGTAAATTTAAAACATATCGGCATATTTTCCCGATTTAAAAACAAACAAAAATATCGTTGCCGGGCCGGCGAGCAAAATGTACAACTGACTTTACTTCACGTACAAGGCTTCTAGGTTGCTATTGTTTTTTTTTATATGAGGAAAAATTATTATTTTTTTTTTGTAGATTAATATATTTAAAACTTTATTATATTGCCAATCTACTGATAAGCGATTAAGACGAAAGTTTCTAATTGTTAAAATTTTCAGAAATAATTGCTTCTAAAGTTCTAACTTTGACATCGTTTAGACAAAAATCTGTCAAGTTTAGACACATCTGTTATATAAACTTTTTGACTTGTTTTGAGCTCCACTATCGCTTAATTAAATAGTGAGCATCATAAATTTATTGACGTATAATAACGGGTAATTTAAAATCCTAATACTTTAAGTAATTTAAAATCCTAACACTTTACTTTTAATATTTTTACAGCATAAGAGTCGATAAAGAATATGGTACTACTCACATGTATCTTTCACATCCCACATTTTTTTTTTTAAATGATAACATATTCAAATTTAAAAAAAAAACTAAAGGGACGAGAACAGTCTTCTTTAATGATTTTTTTCAAGATGTACAAGGTGTGCCGGACCTAAAAGTTACATTTAAAAAATCCTAAAAGTTGTTTGGATAACTTTCTGATTTTTTGGTATCTTCTTCTAACTACACAGTGTGAGCCCGGAAAATGGACCTTAAAGTTACATGCGAAAAATCCTAACAGTTGCTACATCTTTTAAATTAAACACCCTGTAGAGTGGGGAAAAAATGCTCCATTAAAAGAAGTTGCCTTGCACCAAGAAATCACGTACAAAAAACCATAAAGATCTAGCAACTTTTGGGATTTTTGCATGTTATATTTAGGTCCATGTTTTGGGCTCACCTTGCATAATTATGAAAAAATGTATATTGAATAAAATACCAAAAAATTATATATTTTTAGCAACTTTTAAGGTTTTTTAATTGTAACCTTTAGGTTTATGCTTCAGGCATACCCTTTATAGCTAGGAAAAAATGTTCTTATTAAAGATTGATTTTTTCATGCCAAGGAATATTAATATATCCCAAAATGAAAAAATATGTCAGTGTGGAAAATACATTTAAAAAGTGCGTTTTATGTGGAAAATTCCAGAAACCCCAAAATTCCCGGGAAAAAAAAAAAAAAATTTTTTAAAAATTTTTAAAGAAAAAAAAAATTTTAAAAATTTAAAAAATTTTAAACCCCTTTTGTTTTAGAAAAAAAATAAATTTAAAAAATTTTTAAAAAATAAAAATTAAATTTTTTTTATGATTGTTTAATTAATTAAAAGGCCCACCCAAAAAAAAAAAAAAAATTTTAAAAAAAAAATAATAACAAATTTAGAAATAGAAATTTTTGCTCTTTATAGGGAAAAAAAAAATTTAAAGGGGAAAATTTAAAACAAAAATTTAAAAATAGAAAAAAATTTTTTAAAAAAATAAAAAAAAAATATTTTAATATTTTTTAAAAATTAAAAAAAAATTAAATAAAAAAAAATTATATTTGAAAAAAAATTTGGGGGAAAAAAAAAAAAAAATTTAAAATTTTTAAAAACAAATTAAATTAAAGAATAAAAAAAAATTTTTTATAAAAATAAATTAAAAAGAATTTAAACGAATTTTAATTGTTTCAAATAAGAAATTTTTTAAATTTATTAAATCAAATTTAAAAATTAAATAATGAAAAAAAAAATAATGTAAAAAAAAATTTAATTTCTAAAAATTTTAAAAACAATATGAAATTATGAACGTGACAATGAAATTTTAAAATGGTTTTCCTAATTTTGGCTGATAAAATTAAGGGAATTTAAAGGGAAAAAAGATCCTTAAGAAAAAAAAACAACATCGGAAAAAAAAATTTAAAGAGGATAAAAAAAAAAAAAATTATTCAACAAATGTCAAAATTCCTGATGTACTAGGTAAAAAAAATAAAGAGATTTTTATTTAAAATCTTTGAGATATTAGAAAAACAAACTAAACACATGAACAATTGTAAAAAAAATTTTTCAATGAAATATAAATTTGAAATGGAAGTAAACCATTTCGACTTACATCAACAATCGAAAATTGTTAAGTTGAAAAAAAAATATAAATCGGTCTTTGCAAAGGATAAATATCAGGGGGGGAAATTGTACGAGATTAGGGAAGCTCATATCGTTTGATGGTGATAAATTGATACAAACGTGCATACAGATGCACACCTAAACCCCCAGAAAAGAAATTGAAAGTCAAATAAAAGCTATTAAAAATGAATTTGATGGGGGAATTTTCCCATTTTAAATTTTAAATTTTAAAAAATTTTTTTTAAAAGAATTTTCTGAAAAAAATTTCCGACATGCACACTGTATACTTTTTTTTTTTGACGAAATAACAAAAAAAAAAAAAAAACCCTACAAGGAATGTTGTCCTGATAATACCACTACTGCTATTGATTTCGATATGTATTAACTTAACAATATTTTTCAAGATGTTCTAGAAAACACTAAAATGTAAAAATTTTTAAAAAAAAATTTAAAAAAAAAAATTATGAGCACTAGGATGTAAAACAATAAATTGATTATGTTTCTTATAATGACTCCCCCCTTTTAAAGAAAACTCACTTTGCACGTAAGTTTTATTGTTATTTTTAGGTTTTTATATATTTTTTTATCGTTTTAAAACAATAAGTTGCATTTGTAGTTTAAATTTTTTTTTATTGTAAAAATTTTTCTTTATATTGTAGCCTTAAAAAAGGGAAAAAAAAAATTTGAAAGCTCGGCGTTTAGTAAAAAAAAAGTTTTACCCCCGCCCTAGACCGAATCCCCAAGAATTTAGAATTTTTTTTTTTTTTATATATATATATATATATATATATATATATATATATATATATATATATATAAAATGGGAGGGGGCCAAAAGAAAAAATTTAAAAGGGGTTTTTTTTCCTTTTTGAACATCCCTTGAAAGTTTTAAAACCGATTTTTGGGTATGGGGAAAAAAACCGGTTTTCGATTTTTTTTTTTTTTTTTTTTTTGACGTTATTTAAAGAGATATGAACAAACAAAAGACATTTTTCATGGCTTTTTTAACCCCCAAAACGGGTTTTGGGGGTTTTCCCCTACGACGTTTCGTTTTCGTTAGACCATCATCAACTTTATTTGTTTAAAAGGACCTAGGTTTTTTTTTTTTTTTTTAAACCTCTTATTATCCCAATTAAAAAAAAGAAAAATTTAATATTTTTTTAAAAAATATGGAACGCCCCCCCATAAGAAGTTATGTGCGTTCCTTGTCTTACTCATTTTTCCTTTTTGGGGAAAAAATGTTTATTTAAGAAAAAATATTAAGTGTTATACATCATTGAAATTTTTGGGTTTTTAAAAATTCCCTAAAAAAAAAAGCAATAAAAAAGGTGCCGCTTTTAAAAAAAAAAAAGTTGATGAGGGGTTTAAAAAAGGGGAAAAGCCACGGAAAATCTCTAAAACCCCTTTTTTTGGGGGAAAATTTGGGCCCTGAAAAATTCTTTTTTTTTTTTCACACTTTTAAATAATCCCAAAAAAAAAAAAACGAAATCAGTTTTTTTGGTTTTTTTCCCGGAAAAATTTTGGGAATTTTAAAACTTTAATCGGCTGTTTTTTAAAAAAAGGAACTTTAAAATTTTTGCTTCGTATCTTTTAGGGTTTTTTGGACCCCCCTGCATACTCAATCTGTGGCCCCCCTTAAAAAGTACAGGGGGGGGGTATAAATTGGGATAAAAAGGGGTTTTAAAAAAATTAAAAAAAAAAACCCCGGCCCCTTTTTAAAAAAAAAAAAAAGTTGATGATGGTCTAACGAAAACGAAACGTCGTACGGAAAATCTCTCAACGCTTTTTTGTAGAGCTTAAGAAAGGGCCCCCGAAAAGGGTCTTTTTTTTTTCATACCCCTTTTTAAAAAACCCCCAAAAAAATAAAAACGAAATCGGGGAAATTACTTTTTTTTTTCCCGGGTTCCCCGGGAAAAATACTGGGAAATTTTTAAAAACCCAAAACCCGGGTTTTTTTTGGGGGAAAATTTTAAAAGCGCAATTTTTCCATTTTTTAAAAACCCACATCGTATTTTTTGGTTTCCGAGTTTTTCCCTATGCATTGAATCTGTGGCCCCCTGTATATATAAAACATATATATATATATATATATATATATATATATATATATATATATATATATATATATATATATATATATATATATATAAAAACAGGGGGGCCACGGGTTCAGTGCATCCCCGGGGGGCCCCGGGGAAAACCCCTAAAAGTACGAAGTTTTTTAAAAAATTTGGGGGGAAAAAGCGTTTGGGGGCCCCAAAACATGCCGTTTAAAAAGTTGTAAAATTCTAATTTTTGGGGAATTTTTCCAAAAAAAACCCAAATTTTGCGATTTCGTTTTTTTTTTTTTCTGACGTTATTTAAAGAGATATGGAAAAACAAATTACACTTTTTTTTCAAAATTTTCCAAATTCTATAAAACAGTTTTAAAATTTTCCGAGGCGTTTTAAAACCATCATCAACTTTTTTTTTTTAAATAGGGGCCCAAAGTTTTTTGCATTTTTTTAAAAAATTTTAACCCCAAAAACAATGATGTATAACACTTTTTTTTTTTGTGTTAAATAAACATATTTTCCATAAGAGACAATGAGTTAGACAAGGAACGAATTTTTTTTAGGGGCGTTCCATATTTGTTAAATAAATTTTAAAAATGTTATACATTTTTGTTTGGGATAAAAAGGGGGGTTAAAAAAAAATTTAAAAAAAAAAACCAGGTTCGTTTTTAAAAAAAAAAGTTGATGATGGTTTTAAAAAAAAACGAAACGTCTTACGGAATATCTTCAAAGCTGTTTTGTAGAGCTTAAAAAGTGGCCATGAGAAAGTGTCATTATTGTTTTTTAATTTTAATTTAACGGAAAAAAAAAAACCCCCCCGCCCCTTTTTTTTGGGTTTCGCGCTCGAAGCCAAAACCGAGTATGTCATCCCCAAAAAATTTTTTTTTAAAATATTAAGTTTTAAAAAAAAAATTTTTAAAAAAATTTTGATGTATTCAAAATCCCTTTTAAAAATTAATTCCTGTTAAAAAAATTTTAAATTAAAAGTTTATTTTTCAATAACTTAGACAATTGTTTATTAACAAAATTTTTTAAAAAAAATTCCCCTTTTTTTGTACTTTAAAAAAAAAATTTAATAAATATTCGTAAAATTTTTTTGCCTTGTGGAGCCTTCCTATATCCATACTTAACAAGAAAAAGGCCATAAGTTGAATAAATTTAAACCCCCTTTGTTTATAATAACTTTATAAATTTGACAAATTACTCTTTTTTTTTTCATCCTTTGTCAACGTTTTTAAATTATTATAAAAAAGGTTAAATTTTTTAAATTTTTATGGCTTGTTTTTTAAGTATGTAAAAAAAAATTCCGAAAAAAAATTATAATAATTTTTAAATTTTTTTTTTTAATGTACAATAAAAAAATTTAAAATATTTGTTAATTAACAATGTCTAACTCGATAAAAAATTAATTTTATGGTAAATTTTAACAAAATTATTTCTTTAAAGTGTTAAATACACCAAATTTTTTTAAAATTTTATTAATACTTAATCCTTAAAAGGTTATTTAGTGTGACGTCTCGGTTTTAACTCAACGCGCAAAAAAAATGTCGCTCGAAGGCCTGGTAAATTAAAATTATAAATAAAAAGATAAATTCCGAAAGTCTAGGTTTTTTTTGGAAATTTCCTTCTCTTAAAAGTTTTTTTTGCTTTTTTCGCTATCTCTTAGGGTTTTTTGAGTTATCATCAAAAATCGAGGGGCCTCTTTTTTTTTTGTTCGTTAATAACAATTGAATTTTTGTTGGCAAAAAATCCTAAAACCCCCATTCTCAGATTTGCATTTCGCGTTGAATGAGCTATCGCCAATGTTTATATTTTCATGGGGGACAATATAGGATTCTAAGTTAAAAAAATTTTTAAGTTGGTCCAGTAGTTTCGGGGCCTTTTTAATGAAAAAAAGCAATTAAATCTTTTCTCTTTATAATGTTAGTATACATACCCCAATTTTTGAAAAAAAATGCTGAAAAAGACATTTTTTTTTATTTAGTACTGTTACCCGGGGCTATTAAATAAATTCTGCCTGTCTTGTTTTGGGTTTTCATTTTTAAAATTTTCTACCTTTATTGAATAACGTTATAAACTAAATTAAAAAAAAAATAGTACGGACATTACAAGATTATATTTCGAAAATACAAATAAAAATGAGTATTTATCTTTGTTTTATTGTTGAAAAAAATTATATTTTTATTTACCTAATTGTAATTAATAAGTGTTATTTTTTTTATAAAATAGTTTTTATTTATTTAACTTCTCTCAATTTAAAATTTAATTTTTAACACTATCTAGATGCCTTTAAATTGTAACTTTAAAAAACCCTAGTTCCATAACATTTTAAAGCACTAGTGTTAAAGCTAAAAAAATTAAATTTTGAAAGGTAACGATAACGGTTATTTATTTACTAACATTTATATTAATTGTACAATTCAAACAACTTAAAAAAAAAATTTCCCTGTTTAAGGGGATTTTTAAAAAAAAGCATTTCCCAGCATCAACAACGGGTTAGAATTCCTTTAGTCCAGTAAAAAATAAAATTTAAATAAACGAAGTTTTCCCTTTGGCGTTCTTGGTCTTGGGGTCTTTTAATTGTCAGTCTACAAAAAAGACCTTCAATTTTTTTCCAAAACTCGAGAGTTTTCAAGATAACGGCCCAAAATCCCCTCATTTTAGGTGCCGCTCTACCGCTAGAATGCTGTTATCTTTGTGGATTCGTTTATAAGCGGGCAAACGAATTGTTCCATTACTCGGGCAATAATGTACATTTTTTAATAATTCAAAATTCATCGGAATGGGAAAACCCGTACCTATCATTGCATATAAGTTTGGGTCCATTCTGATTTTTCTAGAATATTAAAAAAGTAGTCAAAGTTTTTTTTTTGGAATATTTTGAGATTCTCATTAAATTATTGATAAGGGGGGCCTCCATATTTTGACCCCTTTTGATCGCGAAAAAAATTTTTAACAAATAAAGATATCAAGATGCGGTTTTTCAAATATACTTATATTTCTTTAAAGTTTATTCTCGTATCTTTACCATTTTTATGTGACATTCCATTAGCTCAAAAACAAAATGACCGATTTTCCGATATAGGACAACTTTGTTATTTTAAATGGAACACCCTGTATATGTTTCAATATTTTTAAAATTTAATCTTTCCCCTTTAAAAAATTAACACAAGCTATGGTTATCTTAAAAAATAACGCATTTATTGACTTCCAAAGAATTGACTGTATGTCGAATAGGAATATTATTTTAAAAGGTTTTTTGAAAAGTCGCCTGTGGAAACAAAGTTATCTCATTTCCATAACAGCAATAAGCCTCGTCAGCCATTGTTGGTCATTTTTGACAAGTTATTTTAATTAGGCAGCGCAAAATGTTCTCGTTGAGCGAAAAAGGAAAATGTGTTATTATGTTTGCCGAAACCAAATCAGTAAAAGAAACCCAGCGAAGATTTAAAAACATGTTTAATAAAGCTCCACCCACAAAAAATTCAATTAAAATCTGGTACAGAAAATTCTGGAGTAAGGATCTTTAGCCCGTAAAAAGAAATTAGTAAACAATGAGAATTTGCTAAATAAAACGTTACAAATTCTGGAGATAACTCAGGAAGATCCAACATTGTCAACAAGAAAAATCTCAAGTTCAGTCCATATTCCAAAAACTACAGTACAAGAAATCATGAAAAAAGAACTTAAATTAAAGCCATACAAAATTCAAATGTTACAAGAAATAAAAGAAACTGATTTTCCACAAAGGGTGGAATTTGCCAGAAAATTCAAAATTTAGTAAGGAAAAATATAAATTTTTGGATAGACTAATAATGTCAGACGAAGCCACATTTCACCTCAATGGAAAAGTAAAAGCATAACTGCAGGTTTTGGGCAACAGAAAATCCTCGACAATATAACGAACACGTTAGAGATTCGCCAAAAGTCACAGTCTGGTGTGGTATGTCAAAGCAAAAAATTTATGGGCCATTTTTTTTTTCATGAACTAACTCTAACCTCTTGACTTACGTTGATATGCTGGAAATATTTTTTTATCCCCAATTGAAGAAGAAAATCTATTGAATTTCGTCTATTTTCAACAAGATGGGGCTACACCACATTATGCTAACATTACCAAGGATTCACTGACCAACGTTTTGAAACCGGTGGATTGGAAGAGGAGGCCCTATTTCCTGGCCACCTCGTTCCCAGATTTATGTTCCAGTTTTTTTTCTGTGGGGATAGTGAAAGGAGGTTATAGTCCACTTCCCAAAATTTAGAGCAATTAAAAATTAATATCCGAAACATAATAAAAATATTCCTGAAGAATTTTTAGTCAATAGTTTTAATAAGTTTTTTCGAATTTAAATAAGTGCGTCGAAGTCGGCGGAAGGCATTTTCAACATTTACAGTAGTTTTTAAAAAGTAATGTAACCTTATTGTAACTATTATTTTGTGAATAACCTAAACCTTTGGAGACCCTTTTTTTTGTAACATATGAAGCAAATTTTAATTGTTAAATAATATTGTTGGTCGACATGCAGTCAATTTTTCGAAGGTCAATAAATACGTTGTTTTTTGAGATAACCATAGCTTGTGTTACATTTTTTTAAAGGGGAAAGATTAAATTTTGAAAATATAGAAACATATACAGGGTGTTCCATTTAAAATAGCATAGTTGTCCTATAATGGAAAATCGGCCATTTTGTTTTTGAGTAATCGAATGTCACAATAAGATCGTGAAGGTACGAGAATAAACTTTAAAAAATATAAGGATCTGCAAAAACCGCATCTTTATACCTTTATTTGTTCCAAAGTTATTCTCGATTAAAATGGGTCAAAATATGGCCCGGGCCCCCCTGTATTTAAAAAAAACGGTTTGTTATTACCATTTCTTTTTTATAATGAGACCTTAGCAAGCAATGATCCCAGAAAATGTCCTTAACCATCTTTCTTGCATTTTGATAAAAAATTGTTTTGTCCATCTGCATTTTTTAGTAAGAAACTACTACTACCACATTTATCCAGTGTGGAATGTTATAGATTTTTTGACGGCCGTTTTTGTGAAAAATATTGGTTTTGCGAAAAAAATAGTAAGGGCCTTTTTTGTAGATTTTAAAGTGATTTTTTGTCCGAACAAAAATTCTAATTCGCATATTTTGGCAGATATTCGCGGAAAACTCATTTTTGAACTTGGGGGGGGTTTGCCCCGGTTCCGCGTCGGAATCGTGATAAACTTTTTTTTCGCTCGAAAGAATCCGCAAAGACCAAGAACTGGCCACAAATGAAAACTGTACAGATTTATTTACAGCTTTGGGACTTTCAGGTCTTCAGTTACTGGACTATTATTAAATGCCAACTTCAATAATTTCTATATACAATTCTATGTAAAACTATATCTTCCAATCTTTAAATCATTTAATTTTTAACGGCATTTTTGCGTTTGTAGAAAAAATATTGTTTGATATAAAAGTACGTTTTAAGGGACTCTTTGAGTTGCAGAACTCGCTTAGCTCATTCTGTAAACTTTCACATTCGGTTTAAAATTGTATTTTTAAGACTTATATCATAAATAACTATTAAAAATATTTGTCAACCTATAACAAAAATTTATGGTTATTTCCTTACCTTTACCTTTGCCTGTTTAAACTTTTTAGCATCTAACTACAGCCGTCTCCATATATTAATTGTATTTTTCTATTATTAGGGAGCACCCCGAGGCCAGCGCATGGAGGCAATCAGAGAATGGGACCGTCTTCGGTGTTCTCGCGTTTATCGCCTAGTTCTGCTGGCATATAGTTAAATGCCAACAAACAAGATAAGGACTTATAAAATTTCGTGACTTTTCATGCTGTCGAATTCATCTTATGGGCCGGTCAAAATAGAATTAATATTTCTTTGTTAGTAATGGTTTAAATTTTATACAAATGTTTGTTATGGCCTTTATAATAAACTTGAAGAGCTACGCAATGTCCTCCAAGATTTGTGTTAATTTATGCCAATATATTTACAAGCCACACAAAAGGTTTTATTTATAGTTTTTTAATTACACCTTTTTTATGCTGCACAGATAATTTTTTTTGGTATTTGTAGAAATTAAATACTGTAAAAAAACAACTAGAAGCATAAAAATTTAAGAACAAGAATTAATATAATACCAATAATATTATTATGCAGCCTTTTTTGAAATGTTTAAACTAACTAAACATAGATAAAATTTTTGTATTAAAGCAATGACGTCAAAAATGCAAAATAAATTAATGCACAGTACACAAATAATATTATTAACCCCATTATACAAAATATTTTTTTTTAAATTTATAAATACAGCGTAAACTGAAGTTTTAACTAGGGCTAACTTTTTATGTATCCTGCATACAAAAAAAAATTCCTTTAGATTTGAAATATCTATAGTATCGTACCCAGACCCATTTTTTTTTATTTTTTTATATGCGATAATAAAGGGGTAAATCCTTGGGTGATTGTTAGAAGAAAAGTTTATATCAACATATGTCTTAAACCTTTTAGTTTTTTGAGCTACAGGGTGTTAATATTTTAAGAAAAAAGTGAGTTTTTTTTTTCATCATTTGTTACCACTCTTAAATATTTTGGAAATTTTGTACACATCTTTTCATCATTGAACTTTTTTTCGAAAAAAATTTTTTT